>ML297821.1:23905-83873 GCA_005239495.1 Nicotiana undulata
ACCACATTTTATGATGTTTTTAAAGTAAATATTGATAACAAAATGCTCTTATTAGTGTTTTTCGTGCTTTGCAGGATATATTTCAAGAGAAGAGAACTTTGGAGCAATTTGGAGTCAATTACGGAAGTTTGAGGCCGATCAAAGAATACCCGTTGGATTGCACAAGGAAAAGAGTCAAAGTTGGCTGAAAAAGAGTCCACCGCGACCGCGGTGGAAGTCAGTGATTTAAGGCAATAATAAAGACGACCGCGGTCGTTTCGCGCCCCTGCCGCGACCGCTGGCGAAAGCTAAAAATTCTGGAAATTCGAGGACTTAAGTGCAAAACACGAGATTTATTTGCCAAAAACCTATATAAGCTTTGTAAATCCTCCCAAGAGGGGGAGAAGTCTATTCTTAGCATCAATTAGGAGGCAAACTCATTGTGAGAAGAGAATCAACAATTAGATCTTTAATTCTTCTTCTTTTCATCTCTATTTTTGAGTATTATGAATTATTTTGGGTTTTTGTTATTCTTAAGCATGAGTAGCTAATTTCCTTGTTCTAAGGTTGTTGGTGGAACCCGTTGGGGAGGAACTCGTTGATATATTAGTATAGTTTTGATTTGGTTGTTAATCTCTATTTGTTCAACTACGTTTTTGTTGTAGTTGATTGGAGGGCCCTCAATTAGCTGTTCCTATTTAGTATGTGTCTACTTGAGAGAGAGTGCATATTTAGGTAGTTGTTTGAACAACACCACTCCCGGAGTATAGGCGAGTCATAACCGAGGGTTTAGAGGTTGGATTAGGGATAACGATACCTCGGGTGCAATCTAAAATGAACTGTAATGAAATCTAGCTAGCGTAACTTGGGAAAATGCGTCTAGTAGATTATCATAATTACTTGGGAGAGATTTATAATAACTGCAGGGTTCATTATTGATAGAGATAACTAAGTCAAATCTATAGGAAATATACAATAAGGGAAATCAACAACAAAGGAAACCATAATCTTAGACCTTTACTCCAATTGTTTACAACTTCTTGTTAGTTAATCTTAGTTTTATTTATTTTGTTCAGCTGTAGTAGTAAAAACAACACCAAGTAATATTCACAAAGTTTGAAGAAGTTGACTAGTGAGAATTTAGTACTCTAAAGACTTCAATTGATACGTTAATTCCCTGTGGGATTCGACTCTGGGCATAATACCCCGGAGTATATTTGCAACGCCCGCTTAGTCTTTTAATAGACATAGTTGAGCGTGATCAGTGAAAGTTGTTGAAAAAGATGAGGATAAAGAGTGGAGTGAAGGAGATGAGAAGGAAGTTGGTGAGGAGACTTATAGAATCACAATTTTCAGCAAGAGGACAATTTTGAAGGGAAAGTTATTGAAAGATCTCGAGGAACCTGGGATGCGATACCTGCTGGACACACTGGATGTGCTAGGGTGGAAGGACATGGTCCTTCGCATGGAAGGAAGGCTGGCAAGGAACGAACTGGTGGAGTTCATGGGTAATGCAGTCGTCAAGGATGGAAGGGTTACTTCCACAGTCAAAGGAATTCAAGTCACTTTTGATGCACAGGAGCTGAGAGAGATTCTAAGTATTCCGGCTGAGGGCTACAAAGATTACACAAGGCAAAGATGGCCCAGTCTGGATGGGATGGCCTCAGCAATCAACATTACCAGTTTCTTTTGTGACAATGAAAGGGAAATTGAACCCAGACCAGTATACAAAAGTGATATGCAGCCCCAACACAAGTTGTACTTTGAATTTGTAATTAAGTTCCTGCTGCCAAGACAAGAAAGAAGGCACATCGCCAATTACATGGACCTCACCTTGATGGAGTGTTTGTATAGGGGAAAGCAGATCAACTGGCCAGCTTTCATCATTCAACTCTTGGACAGAGTTGTCAATGGAACCAAAGCACACGTTATTCCGTATGGCTTTATTCTGACAGTTGTGCTTGACCACTTTGAGTTTCCTGTGAAGAAAGCTGAGATGGCTACTGCTAAGGATTATTTTGGGAAGGACACTTTGCTGACATGTGATTATATTGTCAATGTTCCTGCGGATGAACCTGGTTCATCTAGGAAGCAACTAGTCAATAGCAAAGTCAGGACATTGGTGCAGGAAGGAGAGATAAAGGATGCGGAGATCCTTAGATTGAAATATCGCCTTTATGAGGTGGAAGCTGAGCGGGATGCTCTCAGAATTGACCTAGCCAAGGAGAAGGAGAAAAATGAAAGTGTTCTTCAACAAATGCTTTCTCTCCTTCAAGCCAAGAATCCAACCTCATCTGCACCTTCCCAACCTTAGGATGTCCAGAGCCACCAAAATCTCATCTATGACCCAGTCCGGGATTTGTTATGTTTCTGTTTTACTCTGTTTTGCTCATGGTTATGGTTGTTTTTAGTTTTCTATGTAGGATGTTGATTTCCGTTTCAATCAATGAATTTTGCTGTTTTGTTATTGACTTGTCTCAATTTCTTATTTAGCTTTACATTCACTGGTTTTTTGTGATGATTAATCATGTTTTGCACCTACAATTGCCTAAATGGCCATGAGTAATTTTTAACAAATTCTGGTAAGTTTATCATTTTGTAACTTTTCGATGATGCCAAAAGGCGGAAGATAGATAATATGTGCTTTTCAAAATTTTCACAAGTGATATTTATACCCTAATGAACCTGGTTTCTGTATGATAAATGCTTAAAACCATACAAAGTGTTTGAAGATTGTACAGGGTTAAGCACATGGTTTGTCATCATCAAAAGGGGGGAATTTGTTGACCCAAGTCACTGCATGGTTTTTAAGATTGACAAATGTCTACCAAGTTGAACCAAGTCCATCAGGCTATCATAGTGAAATAGACTCATTGGCACGCGAAGAGTCCATGCGTAGGAGATAACAAGTTATGTGAATTATCTGGGAACTAAAAGGTTGTCTCCTAAAGCGAAAAGGTTGCAAATTGATAAGAGGTTAGAGTTTGAATTCAGCAAGGATAGTAACAAAGGAAGGAAGTTGAGTTTAATACAAACTCTTCCACCATGCAAGAGTTGCACTAGAACTTAACGACAATCTCAACCATTGATTCTATAAAATGTTGAAGTATTCCTGTTGAATATGACACACACAAAAACTGAAGTGAATCAAGATCTGAAAAGCAAAATTCCTAGAGGTATTTTGCAAGTAGAATCCTTGTGCGACACAAAGGCTACTAACCAGCTAGAAGAACCAGTTCCATCTGTTTGTTTATTGAGTCTAGTTGGTTGTAGTAGGTGATTTAATATTGCATCTTTTCAGCTTTATTAGAAGCAATTGTAATAGGTACACATTGTTCAAGTTAGAGTTAACTCGAAGCTTGTCGCAATTAGCTAGAAGCTAGGTTGCTACAAAGGGATTAGAGTTAGTCCTAGGTTTACAAAAGAGTTTATTTTGTAAATGTTGTTTGGCTCAGAGTTGTAGTGAAGAGTTTGGGAAAATCCTACTGAGTAGTAGGTCGTGGTTTTTTCACCTTTTGAGCCAGGTGTTTTCCACGTAAAAATCTCTATGTTTTTACTTTATTGCGTTTATTATTCCGCAGCAGTAGAAGTTGGAACACCAAGAAGAGACATGTTCTTTTAAGTAAGACAACACTCGAAAAATTGGACACCACACAAATCACCTCCTTCTTGTGTGGTATTGAAGTATAAAACATCACATCTTCTCTGCACCTGTTTTTCCCTGCTCCATTTTATTCTGCATCGAATTACTACTAGCATCATACGGTATCAAATTATATGTTTTTGTGCACGTGCACCCACTGCCTCTTATGTAATGGCACTTTTCATATTTATTTCATCAGTATGACATTCATCTCTCGATATCTATACTTTTCTGATTTATGCTAGCGTTGTTTGAACCTAATCACAAAAATGTATCTGAATGATGCAGGATTTTGAGGTGATGATCTGGTGAACAGTTAAAAGAAAACAAGATATCTTATTATGTTAGCTAAATGGAGCCTCTACGTGACTTCTGTGGGGTAGTGAAGGCAGTGGTGTATTGTTGATCAGATTTAGCTAGGCTTTTCTTGGATTGTGATGGATTGGTGCATTCAACAATTCTTTTCTCGGGAAGGCAACCTCGTTCACTTATTTGTGACAAATGCAGTTCACAACAAGCTACCATAAAATGCATGAATGATAAAATGTGCCCATGCCAAGGTTGTGATTCCAATGGAAATGGCTAGAGAGGGACAGGACATCAACGTCAGAATTTGAATTCTTATAGTGATTGTCCTTCGTATGATGAGTTTGCTAAGATTTGGTCTGGAGTTGGTGAAATGCCTAATAGTAATGTTAGCTTTGATACCTCTTGTATCTCACTGAGTATCAATGAGAATAATTCTTCAACTGCATGTTTAGAGCTCAGAGGAAATGAATTAAGCTACTTGGTTACAACACCATCTCTCCCCAGCCCTTCTAATCCCACTTACTTGACACCCATAAAGATTCAACACCTCTCTTTCTACATGAATCTAGTCTCCCAAAGGTTAAATATTTCTCTTGTCTCTTTTTTTCATTTTAATTCTTTTTGTGAGCTTGATAAATCTGAGTTCACTTCTCAGATTCATCCAAGCATCCTCAATTAAAGCTCTGCCATATTTGAGAGTTGAGAGAAGAAGACGAACGCATAGAATGGAAAATGAAATTCTGTATATTTCCAAATCAATATAATTACAAATATATATACTCTTAACTTAATTATAGTTCTAACAACTAACTATAGTTCTAACAACCTAACCATTGTTAACTGGGACCCGCCACTAACTACTTGTAACTAACTGAAACTAGTTTATTAACTACTCTTCACACTCCCCCTCAAGCTGGAGGGTGCAAGATATTAAGCATTCTAAGATTGCCTAAAAGAAAAGTATGTTGTGAATGACTAAGCCCTTTCGTTAACAAGTCAACCTGTTGATCCTTAGTTCCTATAAAGAGAGGCATGAGCACACCTTGCTTAATCCCGTCACGTACAAAATGGCAATCGATCTCTATGTATACGTTCGTGAAAGATAGGATTGGCTTCTATATACAAGGCATCCTTGCTATCACAGTAGACACTCACATGTTGCTTGATAGTCACACCCAACTCAACAAACAACCCCAACAACCATATAATCTCTGTTGTTAATGCCGCTAAACTTCTATACTCTGCTTTTGTAGAGCTTCTTGACACTGTATGCTGCTTTTTGATTTCCAAGAGATAAGTGAATCACCAAATTTGATCAAATACCTAGTAACAGTTCTGCGTGTGTTTGGACAACTAGCCCAATCAGCATCACAAAAGCAAGTCAAGCTATCTTCATTCGACCTGCCTAGACATATTCCCATCCCTGACTCATGTTTGAGGTACCTGACAACTCTCACAACTGCATCCCAATGAGACTTTTTTGGCTCTTGCATAAATTGACTGAGTTTTCACTACAAATACAATGTTTGGCCTGGTAACGGTTGTTAGCTTCAAGGTTTCACGTATTAATTTTGATGATAACAAACCAACACAATTATTAATCAAAGAATATTTACTTGTGGTAATCTTATTTTTGTACAGATTTATTCAAGAAAGAAGATGCTGGTAAAGATCCAAACAAATACGGAAAAGAGAATATTATGTGAAGAATTTATCAAGGAAGATTATTATGGGAAAGAGAATATCGTGAGAAAGTGAATATCAAATATTGAACGGCTTACTACAATATCAGAATAAGAATCTACAGATATTATGGATGAAAAGTTTTTCAACATCTTGAAAGGAAAGTTGCTAGAATTATGGAGAAGATCTATTATTTTGTGGAATAAAAATACTATATGGGAGAGATACTACAAGGCCAAGGAAGAATATATTTTTTATGGAAAGAAATATATTACGAATGTAGTACAATCTATATTATGGAAAGATATTATTTTCCAAGATCAAGAAAGGAATATTTTCAATACAATGGGAGAAAAATATATTTTCTATGGAAAGAAAATATGTTATGGGTGTAGTACAATCTATATTATGGAAAGATATTATTTTCCAAGATCAAGAAAGGAATATTTTCAATACAATGGGAGAAAAATATATTTTCTATGGAAAGAAAATATGTTATGGATGTAGTACAATCTATATTATGGAAAGATTGAGGATTAGAGTTGATTTGATGTGATTCGGACGTCCGGTTGAAAAGTTAGAAAAAATTTAGTGTTCTTGAGGAAATCCTCAGTTTTGATGTTAAATCCGTAGTTTTTGATGTTATTTGGATGATTTGATCGCAAGAGCAAGTCTATATGATATTTTTAGACTTGCTTGCATGTTTGGTTTGGAGCCCCGAGGGCTCGGGAGAGTTTTGGATAGGACACAGAGCGTTTAGACTTAGAAAAATTTCATAACTGGGAGTCCGAGACGGATATGCAGAGTAGATATCCCCAAATTGTTTACCAGTCCAAGTAATCTTCTATGTTCGTTCGAGGACGAACGTTTGTCTAAGAGGGGGAGATTGTGATGACCCAAAAGGTTCATCTTATAAAATTAAGACTCCATCCCAGATTCATTAGCCTTAAAATGATTAATTTTAATTACCTCAATTTGTGTGCGCAGTCTGGGCGTGAAACCGGAAAGCTTTTCTGCGAAAATATGAGAAATAATAATTTTGAGAAGTTAAAATTTTATTTGTAGTTGACTTGGGTCAACATTTTGAGTAAACAGACCCGAATCTGTTCCTACGATCCCGAGAGATCCGCAGTAAAATATGGAACTTGGGCGTATGCCCGAAATTTAATTCCGAGGCCCCTAGCCTTAAAAAACAATTTTTGAAAAAACATTGTTGTGCTGGTTTTTACAAGGAATAACGAAAATGAACTAATGTGTGCAATCGTTGGTATCGGGCCTTAATTTTTTTTCCAGAGCCCGGTATAGGTTTGTTATGATATTTAAATCCTATCTGTGAATTTTGATGAGGATCAGAATTGATTTGATGTGATTCGGACGTCCGATTGAAAAGTTAGAAAAAATTTAGTGTTCTTGAGGAAATCCTGAGTTTTGAGGTTAAATCCGTAATTTTTGATGTTATTTTGATGATTTAATCGCACGAGCAAGTCCGTATGATATTTGTAGACTTGTGTGCATGTTTGGTTTGGAGCCCCGAGGCCTCGGGGGAGTTTCGGATAGGCCACAGAGCGTTTAGACTTAGAAAAATTTCATAACTAGTGTCTGTCCAGGCCTCTGATCTTGCATTTGCGAGATCAGGCTTCGCAAATGTGAAGCCAGCATGCCTGATAGTTGCGAGGTATTTCATCGCAAATGCGAACCAGTCCAGGAAAAGGCCAACCTTGCAAATGCAGTATTTTCTTTGCAAATGTGCAATCTGTCTAGGAAGCCTAGATGTCGCAAATGCGACAACTATGTCGCAAATGCGAAGGTAGCAGAATTTGAAAGGGTTCGCAACCTGATCGCAATTGCGATAACTACATCCTATAAAGTGGGATTAACCAGTCTAAGACCACGTCACGGAGGGGTCTCGGCTTCCATAACCTTGAACCTCCATAGACGATTTTTCAAAGACTCAAACTTCTCCAAATCATAGGTAGGTGATTCCAAACTAATTCATTTCAATCCTTAATAACTTTTAAACAAGATTTCAACCTATTTAGAATTTGGGATTTTTGGATAGAACTTAGGAATTTTAAATTTTGGGGATTTAGACCTCGAATTGAGGTCGGATTCTAAAACCAATTGTATATCCGGGCTCGGAGAATAATGGGTAAACGGGATTTGGTCCGAACCTTGAGTTTAGACCAAGCGAGCCCGAGGTCGTTTTTTTTTTTTTTTGATAAGAAATAATAGGAAAACCATAGTTTCTCATTAAAGTGAATAAGTTTAGCAATGATTAATGATGCTGAACCAATTGTGATTAGATTCGAGTAGGTTAGAGGCAAATTCTAAAGAAAAACCTGTGCTAAAGCAGTGATTTGCTTGTGAAATTGAGGTAAGTGCTTGGTTTAACCTTGACTTGAGGGAATAGGAATCCCCAACTTAAATGCTATGTGAATTTGCATGTGTGTGATGTATAGGTGAGGTGACGAGTATCTATGCACCATCAAATTATTTGTTGAACATGATCCCTTCCCCGTTTCCAATTTAATTGATCGCTGGCTTAAATGTTTTGTAATCATTGATGTCTCTGTGTCTACTTATTTGGTCAATTTATTGCTAAATATTGTTTCAAGTATTGTGGAAGTGTTGGTTTTCTCTTGGTTTCATTGTAATACATAAAAGGATGAGCTGGTTGGAAATGTTTTATTATACATTCTGGTTGGTTTCATTGTCAAATGATAATTGATAAAGTTTATGAATATACTGTTCTCTGTTTACAATTGTTGAGACAAAAATATTGTGAAAGACTTTGACCTGAATTGTGAAATCTTTTATAAATAAAGTGATGTGATTGTCTGGTGGGAGCGGGTTGCACGCCGCAACGAGGAGTGATAAGGGTGGACAGGTGGGATCGGGTTGCACGCCGCAATAGGAGAAATAAGAGTGATAAACATAGGGCGGAGCAATAAGGGTGGACAGATGAGCGCGGGTTGCGTGCCGCAAAAAGGAGCAATAAGGGTGGACATTTATGTTTTACTGATTTTAAATACAAAGATTTGAAAACTTACTATTTTACTCTATTGTTTGTCATCGTATGCACTTACGGTTATTTTAAAGTGAAATTTGAAAATTTGAAAACTTATGTGAGAATTGGTTATAGCTGAGACCTGGAAAAGATGGCTGAGTTATTTTATGTTTTTGCTACAGATTATTGTTTTGTTTTGTTTGGATCTTCTTGTTTTATTATACATTGTTCACATGTTATATTATAAATGCCCCTCCGTAGCCTCGTCACTACTTCGTCGAGGTTAGGCTCGGCACTTACTCAGTACATGGGGTCAGTTGTACTGATACTGCACTATGCACTTCTTATGCAGATCCAGGTTCCGGTCAGAGCTGATTCTTGGAGCATTAGTTGAGCCTTTACACGGAGACACGAGGTAGATCTACTGGCGTCCGCAGATTCATAGAGTCTTCCCTTTATTATTGAGATTGCTGTTTTATTTCCTTCATAACAGATATATATTTCTTTCAGCCCATTATTTGTAGTACTCTTTAGTAGTTCATGAATTGTGACACCAGACCTTGGGTAGTTATATGGTTATATATTTAGTTTGTGGTTCGGTTTATTCCTTCGGATATTATTCATAAAGTTATTTATTGGAAAATATTAGATTCAGTATTCATTTTTAAATTGTTCTATTGTGTTTAAGTAACTTTTAAAAGAAAAAGTTAGCTAAATTTTTAAGATTGGCTTGCCTAACAAGTATGGTGTTTGGTGCCATCACGATCCCGAGGGTTGGGAATTTGGATCGTGACAATAGGATAGCACCTGGATTGAGAATAAGGATGACATAGTAGCAGAAGCTGTCAAAATTTTTGAAAAGCAGTTCACACAAGGGATCGTATGCAGGGATTTTTCTATGTTAAGGCGGCTTCCCAGAGTGATAGATGACGATGATAACCAGACATTGGGGGCCATTCCTAGCATAGATGAAGTGAAAAAAGTAGTCTTTTCCTTGAGCAGCAATAGCTCACCTGGACTACATGGTATATTTTGAAAAACAGTTAACCACTACTGGGATATTATTGTTGAGGATCTATACAATGTTATACTGTATTTCTTTTCTGGAAGTGAGCTCCCGAGATCTTTTACACATACATGTCTTGTCCTTATTCCGAAGATTGATAACCCACAATAATAAACTGATATTAGGCCTATCAGCCTAAGTGACTTCACTTCCAAAATCATATCCAAATTGCTGAAAACCAGGTTGTCTCCTTTGATGAACAAGATCATCTCCCCTAACCAAACTGGTTTCATTAAGGGAAGTTCCATCGCTGATAATGTCATGCTCACACAAGATTTTGTTCACAATCTAAAAAGGCCCAATACTAATGGAAATGTAGTGTTTAAATTGGACATGGCCAAGGCTTTTGATAGGGTTGCTTGGGATTATCTTTGCTAGACAATGAGACGATTGAGATTCTCCGAATTTTGGATTGATATGATTACCAGAGTGGTCTCTAACAATTGGTATTCCATCAATATCGATGGAGTCAGGCATGAGTTCTTCAAATCCTCAAGAGGTCTCAAACAAAGGGACCCACTTTCTCCCTCATTATTTGTCATTGGTGCTGAGCTTTTATCTAATATGATGGATCAATTGAAAAATGATAATTTCATCTCCTTATCCGTGGACAATAGGAGCCCTTTGATCACACATATTACAAATGCTGATGATACTATACTTTGGGGGTCTTCAGAGAACAAGAGCACTTGCCACTGGCTTTCTTGAAAGAATTTATGTTATCCTAAGGTAGAGGGAGGGGTAGGCGCATCTCATTTGCTGCCAAAGCTTGGTGGAATTTCAGAACTCATAAATCTCTTGTCACTCTCTTTTTGGAAGCCAAGTACTGCAAAAAAAACTCATCCAGTTTCCAAAAAGAAGAAATATTTCCAATCTCACTCTTGGAGAAGATTAATGGATATCAGAAAGAAATGTGAAAAACATATGTTGTGGAAAGTGGGTAGCGACAACATTTCTTTCTGGTGTGATAATTGGGGATACAAAGGTGCACCGGCCAAAGTAACTGATCAAGGCGACAAGTCTAAGAAGATTAAAGTGCCCGAGTTCATATCACACAATCAATGGAATCTGGAAAAGCTCAGTGATGTTCTCCCATCTAATCCGGTGTCTCATATCCAGTCCACTCAAGATTACCAATGAGTGAAGGATCAACCTATTTGGATTGCAAATTATTTTTTTCAAGTAAATCAGCCTGGAACACCTTAGAAAATCAAAAGGATCATCACTCACACTCTCAAAGATTTGGCATAGTTAGCTACCTTTTAAAGTGTCATTCCATATTCTTAGGTTATTGGATGGTAAATTGGCCACATATGATTTTTTTGTTAAATTTGGTGTGCATGGTCCTTCAAAATGCTATTGTTGTCCAAATAGTAGTTCTGAATTAATTAATCATCTTTTTTGTAAAAGTATGGCTGCTGGGAAGGTTTGAAAATATTTTCTAGATGCATGTGGATTGAATATGCAATCTACAGGAGGCATAAAAGGCAAAATTATTGGACGGTGGCTTGTTAATTCTCAAAACAAAGTTCATGAGATGATAATGCAGTGTATTCCATCTATTATTTGCTGGAAAATTTGGAAGTTCATAAGTACTTTTAAATATGAGGGAATTAGTAGCACAACGGGCAGAATTATTAAAAACAAATACCTTTTTGATGCAGATGTTGCTTTCTGCGCAATTTCCCTCTCTATCTTTTAACTCGACTTTTCCCAGAATTATTCAAATGGTTGATGGGATTAAACCCAGGCTAAGCATCACTCCAGTAAAGTGGAAGAAACCTGCTTTAGGTGAATTCAAGTTAAATGTGGGCGGGTGCAGCAAAGAAAATCCTGGTAGTGCCGTGGGTGGTGGAATATTGCGAGATCATCTTGGTCATATATACGATCGGCATTCACTGTGTATCTTGGTTCTTGTTCAAATAATTCAGCTGAGGTGCAAGCAATTAAAACTGGGATGAGATGGTGCTTAGACCATTACTTCAATAGATTAACAATTGAAGCACTCATTACTTGTTCTTTAAATGATAAAGGAAGAAATCTATACATCATAGCAAATCAGGGAGGAGATGAAAGAGATTCAGTCACTAAATTTAGAGGGACAATTTTGATTTATTCACACATTTAGAGAAGGCAACGTAACATTCCAGCATATCTTCTAACCAATGTAGCGTTTTAAGGCCAAAAAGAACCAGTCTTCACTAGGGATATAAATTTGCCTGAGGCATATTACATTCAATGAAGAGCTAGGCAGACCAAACGTTAGAATTAAGGCGAGGAAGAACACCTTCATCTTTGATACTGGTTGAAAGCTAATGTTGGTGCTAAGCTTCATACTTAGCTTTTTTTTTTGTTACCTTAACTGTTAAAGGAGCAATCCTCCTCTTTACTTAAGCTTCTCTACGGATAAGTCAAATTGTAAAGAAGAATTTTGTTCATCTTATTTAGATGAGGCCAGCTCTATGTCCCCCTCTATGTACCTTTTGACTTATTCTCAATATTACCTCCTATGGGAAATCTTTGGGGAAAAAAGAAGAAGAGAAAAAACTTATTATACGTGAAGTATCTAGTGATTATACAATAATATTGCAATGTCTCTCACAGATTTGGGAAAGAAGAAGAGGAAAATCTCCAAAAAAGAAGAAGGAAGAAGATAGATCACATCTTCAACCACCCACATACCCCAACCAATCATCTCTCAATCGCGCAATGGTCCATTATACTGGCAAGAAAAAGGCTTTTCGTAGTCTCTTATACTTCGTCCATTAAACTTCTTCGTCCTCTTAGCAATGGCTATGAATCTTCGTAAACCCTGGATTTGATGTAGTTTCTGGTGAAAGGACCTTGGGGCAGTTGGAAAAAGATGGGCGTCGACCGCGTACCAGGGGAGAAAGAGGAATTCTAGGTGAAAGAATGAGATGAGAAGATTAAGATTTTTAGGTAATTGGCTACAAAAAGTAAAGTATGAGACTAAATGTTTAAATCAGGTTAGTTAAAAGAGAATGGGGCTATTTTTAGTTTAGTATATTAATATGGGCTGCTAATATAGTTAATTGTTCTATAAAAAAGTGGGAAGCTAATCTGACAGGATATCCATGTTGATCCCATCCTGATAAGCACACGAACCCTTAGAACTAGTAATTAACAACAACAACAAATCCATTATATTTTTATAAGTACGGGTCTTAGAAGGATAGTGTCTATGCAGACCTTACCCTTACCTATAGAAGGTAAAAGTTATTTTCAATGAATTCTCGCCTCATAAAAGGTGAGAAAGAGAGAAGAGGAAGAGAAGAAGAAAAAGAAGGAAAAGAAAGACAGAAGAAAAAGACAACAGGGGACGATAACTGAAGTGAACTAAATAACATGAAGTAATATACATTTAAGAATACGAAAGTAGATGAGCTACTAATACTACTGAATTGAAAAATTCAACAATCTACAAAACTTCTATCCTAACATGATGTATTTGAGCATTTTTCTCGTACATTTTGTTTTTAAGATAATTTGTTAAATCATTGTTGACGCTAATATTACTTAAATTGAAATTTTGATTTACACGTATCCTAATCCTACATTTTCCATGTACGTAACAAAATTGTCTTATGTTGCGTTCACATCAAATTATAAAAAGTGTAATAAACAAAAATTATTTTAAGTGGGCGCTTGGACATACGAATTGTAAAATTCGGGAGAAAGTAAAATTTCTTTTCAAGTAAAAATGGTATTTGAAAACTAGAGTTGTGTTTGAATATGAATATAATTTTGATTGTTTTTGAAGTTTTACGAGTGATCTGAGTGAAAATTTTGAAAAATAACTTTTTATAATTTTTCAGATTTTCACAAAATTTCAAAATCCATCTTCAAATGAAAATTTGAAAATATATGACTAAACACTAATTTCGGAAAAAAGTAAAAAATTTCTTATGTCCAAAGTCCAAACGGGCTCTAAATTTATCAAGATCTTCAAAAAAATGTCACCCCTTCCCTCACTAGTCACATGGACTACACTATATGTTTTTAGGTAAACTTGAACGATTCTCTTATTACAAGAATAGTAACTTTAGTGCAATGAGTTAGAATTATTATCCATTAAGCTAACCGCTAATATTATACAACCATGAATTTACATTACTCGAGAAATAATCCAAAGACCGAAATTAAAGCAAAAGAGAAGAAAGGCAACTTGATGCATATATCATGTAGTAGTCCGAAGTTCTTTGCTAGCTATTCATTTGGAATAACTGGAACCATGAAAAAAGAAAAATTAAACACATCAAAGAAACAAGAAAGGCTCTTTTCTGGAGTCAGTTGATTCAGAATCAGCATCTCTCCTTCTACTTCTCTGTCCCAAACTGAAAACTACCTCCGACGAAGTTCCGATCAGAAACCGCCGCGTCAAGCTCCGGCAAACACCACAAAGAAGGCACCTTACATGTCTCTGAGCCAAGAAATTAGCCCCATGAACCCATCTATCGCATTTCCTGCAAAGATAAGCATCGTCGGCTTGGCAATAAACAGAGGCTTCTGAACTACACAGCTCACAATGAATTATAGAGCCAATATTTGCCTTTCCCTCTTTCAGGCAATAAATTTTTGGTGTACTATCCTCTTCACCTTCGTTTCTTCCTTTACACATTTTTAAGTCTTGTAATTTGAAGAAAATAGAGATGCCACAAATTGTGGTTGAGAGTGCCCATTTATAGGAGTTTGTGAATACCCTCTAAGCATGATTTTCGTGGGAAAAATAGGAATAGGAATGTGGTTAGAAAGACAATATTGCCACTATAGGACAAAATGGTCATTGTTTAATAATGTTAGACTACTTTTTCATGCACCTTCTTTTTGGGTTATTTTGTTAGACTTAATTAAGTACTTATAAATTAAATATAAGAGTTTTCATTTCAGGAAGAGTACATACCATAGTTAACTCCGACTATTCTACCATATTTTCCCATTTTGTAAAATCAATTTTTTTTGAATTTTCGTTTGGTATCTGATATTCACATTGATATCAAACTAATTCGAATTTTTGTAAGTAGTGGTGGATTCAAGATTAGTAGTGGTGGATTCAAGATTAATTTTATGAGTTCAACCATTAATCTTTTTAGTATTGAACTCTTTATTTAAAAAAAAAATAGTTATGGGTTCAGAGCTACTATTTATAATAATTTTATTAAATTTTTATATATAAATTTATGTTCAGCGTCAAAAGTATTGGGTGCAATTGAACCTGATATTAATATATTGCAACCCATTAAAGAAAAAACTTTTTGGAAGAATTTATCCATTACACTATAACTTTGATGGTATAAAATCAATTATGTTACTCCCTCCGTCTCAAATTAGATGAAATATTTTTTTTTTTAGTCAGTTCCAAAATAAATGACATATTTTTAAATTTGAAAATAATTCAATATTAAACTCTTTATTTTACTATTACACCCATAATGAGAAGCTTTTAAAACCACACAAATGTCATAGTCCCACATAAGTTTTATCTCTTAAGTTTTTAAGACTACAAGTGAGTTTTTTCTTCTTCTTAAACTCCGTGCAGAGAGGAAGTATTTCTTATGGGTTAATTAAGTAAATTGGCTTATAATATAATCGGGTTTCTCTTTAAGAATAATTAAGGCAAGAAACTTCAAAGAGGATCTTGAGAGTGGTATTGCCGCGGGGGAAGGGCGGGGGGGGGGGGGGGGAGAATTTTTGAAACCATGATTTTTGGTTGGTGTTTTAGANGGGGGGGGGGGGGTAGAATGTTATGAACCATGATATTTGGTTGATGACTTAGATCACTAAAGAAAGAAGAAGAATTGTATGGCCAAGAATTAAAGTCATTAACAGTGGAACCCCACCATCTAATGAGTTTTATGGAAATCCTACCCCTACATCTACAGAAATAAAATAAAAAAAATTCTTTTTTTCTTTTGGTGATCGAGAATTACTGATTTGACACCTCTTTCTCTGAATTTTGATTCTTTTTCAATTAAGTAGGGCCATTCATATAAAAAACATAAACGTGCATGGAGCAGAGTGGCGACAGATAGGTCTGTAATCTAAACTATAAAACCTTTGGCTTGTGAAACAAGTATCTTATTCTGTGGTTGAGACTTGAAATTGCCACATTTTGGAGAAGTGATGATTTGGCTTCACTCGTGTCTTTTCATAGCCTTTTCCTATTCTGTCTAAAATCTTGAAGTGGTATGAGTTTAATTACGTGTATAATAAATTTTTTATTTTATCAGATTAAAATATTTACAGAAACAGATATGACACTCTCTAAAATAAACTTAACTTGATAATATAAATTAAAGTAACTGATATGCTATAATAAAGTTAAATATATTAATAATGATAAGAGTATTTATATATTAGTAGTGTATACAAGTTAAATCATTTTGAGAGACTCACGAACGAAGCTAAATAAGGGTGGTCAATTGATCGCTTTTCGTCTAAAAATTAGTGTGTATATATATATATATAAGTAAAATATTAGATTTTAAAAATATTTAATATATATTGAATAACCTTTATTGTGGAATTATTTTTATTTTTAAAAAATATTTTTGAAAAAATTTCTGACGTGATGATCATAATTCAGACTTAAGTCACGGCTGTCGGACCAAAACCACAGGTGGCTATGAATTCAAGGTTTGGAGTGAACCAAGTGGACGGTTTATAACATTTGTGATTTCGTGGATTGTGGACGGCATTTTCCTTGACTCAGCTTTTGGGAAAATAATACTTCCATAATGATTTTAATATCCTTTCACGACCAACATCTGGTTACCATCAGCTCCTCTGTTTTATTTCAGTTACTTTAAAAAAGGTCTGGAAAAGACATTTGTTTTGGAAGTTATAGAGAGGACCATTTGCAAACAGTGCGTACGCAAAAAAAATTATGAGCGGTATCAATATTAGAAAAAGTAAACAAATAAATAAATTAATGTAACGGCAAACAATATTATTTTTTATATTTATGTGTACGGTCGAGATCGGATTGTCCGATTTCATAAGCTTGAGAGGTCACCCCGAGGCCATGATCAGATGGATCGAGACAGATCGAGTTCGAGGTTAATGAAGAAGTGCAGACCTCGAGAGTCGAAGCGTACGATATCGAGGTTTGAGTACAAGCTACCTCGAAATAATGCAATTTTGGGCTAGTACCAGAATGAGCGGGAATTCCATAATGGCACAGGATCAAGGCGTAAATCCCGGAACAGATTTGTACGAATTCGTACAAATCTGTTAGACATATGTACCAATTAGATTCCTTTCTGAAAATAGAAATGTACCACATCTAGGACCCTCCCCTATTATATAAAGGGGAGGCTGCTCATTTGTAAAGAGAATCAAGCATTGGCAAAGAATATACACCTTTGCTTTTGTGCTCATCTCTCAGAATTGTCCTTTAGTTTTATTATATTCTCTTTGCTTTATTCTACTATTCATCGACGTCCATCTCGAGGTCACCTTGGCTCGAGGTTAAGGCTTGCTCATACACTGGTTTGATTTAACTTCTTACTCAACTCACACACTTATTTTTCTTGTTAAACAATCAGTATATGAACTAAATCGCATATCTTTGAGACCTCATTATAAATTTAAAATTGTTACTCAAATTTTAGGGTAAACAGTTTGGCACCCAACGTGAGGCCTAAAGATAATAGGGATTATTTCAGTGTTGGTTCTTGATAATACACGTTATTTTTCACACTTGTTCTTGTCAAAGATTCTTTGTTTTCAGGCTAAAACATGTCGAACGCAATGAACACACCAGTACATGGCAATGACGGTCTCGGATTCCATGGGGAAAATGATAATGCAACTGCTTCAGGGGCCGGCGTACCAACGGTTAACCCCGGGGTAGTACCAGTTCCAGACTCGGTCGATGTTGGTTCACACGTTGCTCTAAACGTAGACTTAGGCGCAGACGTTGGAGGAAGTGTACGTGGAGAGGTCCGACCTGGTGGCCAAGGAACACAGGATCAAGGAGATGAGGGAGTTAGCCTCCAAGTAATATTCGAAATGTTACAAGCACAGTAGATTGCTATCGCTCAGTTGCAAAGTCAACAAAAGACTCCGAGCGTGGTCAGACCGGAAACTACTCGCCGTACCGAGGCAATGCCGGAAAGGTCGAATGATAATGGGTCTGGGGCTGATCCCACAATCATGAGGATGCTCGAAGAACTCACAAAAAGAATCGAGTCAGGAGAAAAAAGGATTGAGGATAATGATAAAAAATGTGGAGACATACAACTTGCGGGTCGACCAAATACCAGGGGCACTTCTGATTTTGAAAGGTTTGGATTCCAAAAAGTTCGTGCAAAAGCCTTTCTCCCCCGAGCGCGGTCCCGAAGCCTATTCCAAAGAAGTTTCGTATGCCGGACATACCTAAATACAACGGGACCACCTATCCGAATGAGCACATCACTACATACACATGCGGTATAAAGGGAAATGACTTGCCGGGCGATGAAATTGAGTCCGTTCTGCTAAAAAAAATTGGGAAAACTTTGTCCAAAGGGGTGATGATTTGGTACCACAATCTGCCCCCTAACTCTATCGATTTATTCGCCATGTTGGCGGATTCATTTGTGAAGGCACATGTTGGTGCTATAAATGTCGCAACAGGGAAATCAGACGTCTTCAAAATTAAATAAAGGGACAGCGAGATATTGACGGAGTTCATGTCCCGATTTCAGATGGAGCGAATGGATTTAATGTGACGACCCGACCGGTCATTCCGTAGAATTTGCACTGTTATTTCTGTTTCTGCTTGGTCATACATTGTTTATACTGTTTATGATGTATTGGAGTCGGATGGTTCGGGTTCGAAGTGAATGTGGTGAGAATTGAGACACTTAGTCTCTCTAAGTAGCCTTATAGTTGGAAAAGTCAACTGGGAGTTGGCTTCTTGGTAAACGACCTCGGAATGCGAATTTTATGGATCAGATAGCTTCACTAGGCGACTTGGGACTTAGGGGTATGTTCGGAATGTAGTTTAGATGTCCGGTGTAGATGTAGGCTTGAATTGGCGAAAGTTAGTTTTTTGGCGATTTCTGGTCGGTAGTGAAAAATAGGCTATCGGGGACGGAATGAAAGTTCCGAAGTTGGAACATATTCGTAGTGTCATTTTGGATGTGTGTGCAAAATTTTAGGTCAATCAGATGTGTTTTGGATGATTTTGGCATCTTTGGTGAAATTTAGAAGTTCCAATGTTCAAAGGCTTGAATTCGGGGTGAATTTAGTGTTTTGATGTTATTTTGGGTGTTCTCAGGATGCGACTAAGTCCGGATGATCATTTATGGCTTGTTGGTATTTTTGGTTGAGGCCCTGAGGGGCTCGGGATTGATTTCAGATGGCTAACGGGGGGTTTGAACTTGCAAAATTGCAGCATAACAGCTGCTGGTGTGATTTTTCTGGTGTGATCGCACCTGCGGATGGGGATCCACAGGTGCGGGCCCGCAGAAGCGGACATGACTCCACAGGTGGTGCGGAAATGGAGTCGCAGGTGCGGATTTGACCCGTTTAATGAGAAGTCGCAGGTGCGGTATATTTGACCGCAGGAGCGGTCCGCAGGTGCGATATTATGGACCGCAGGTGCAAGATTCCTGGGCATAAAGTATATAAGTTGGACTTAGCGAATTTTGGTCTTCTTTTCACCATTCTCATACGGGTTTCAAGCTTTTGGAGGGTTTTTGAAGAGGGATATCGATAGTACTTCATTGAGGTAAGGTTTTTGGACTCTAAACTCGTTTATATGTGATTAAAGGTCTAATTAGTGGCGAACATTTGGGGGAAAATCAGTGAAAAATAGGTAATTAGGGCTTGAGATTAAGAGGCCTTAAAATGGGAATTTGAAGGGTCATTTGGACTCAGATTTCAGTATTCTTGGTATGTATAGACTCGTGGGAGGTTGATGATTATTTTGGTGTAAATTTCATCGAGTTCCGAGACGTGTGCGAGGGGTCGGTTTGGCCAATTTCGGGAATTGTGCCTAATTATGATATTTTTCGATTGGGTTTTGTCTCCCTAGCATATTTTGATGTGATAAATCTGATTTTGAAAGACTCTGAGCATTTGGGAGTCGATTCGAAAGGCAAGAGCGTTGCGAAGTATCTTTTTGGACTGTTTCGAGGTAAGTAACGATTGTAACTCTAAACCTGGGGGTATGAAAATAAGGTGACGCACATGCTAGGTGACGAGCGTGTGGCGCATGCACCTATAGGTATTGTGACTTGGTCTGTCCCGTAGCGACTATTAAGCCGCGTATTCGATTTGAAACCTTACGATATCCTGTAATTTAGAAATCTATACTTGTTTATGGGCTGTAAGCCATGTTTGGGGCCTTCTACGGATCTGTTAGACCTTCCGAGGTACTTTTATACTATTCTCACACTATCCTGATAGAGCATTTGCGAACTCGGTCATCTTTTCTACTTATTGTTATTTCCATTGTTATTATCACTATTTTGAAAACTCTAAGAGGCATTTTTGGAGCTGAATCCCGTGAGTTGAGATGAGTTTCCCGAATGACTTGTGAGGATGACTGAGAGAGGTCGAGAAGCGAGTATGTGAAGATAGTTATGGATCGGGTTGCACGTCGTAATATATATATATATATATATATATATATTGTTACACCCTTTTTTCACAAACTTTATTAAACCCTTTTAAAAAGAATAAAAAGGTTTTGCAAAGCTCGAAAGGATTTTCAATTTTGAAAGTGACAAAGAATTGTGTTTAAAAGGATTAACTCAGAATCACCACTGACATTTGATTTCGGTGTGTCATGTCACCGTTTCCTTTTTAAATAACAATTTTCTTTCAAAAACACATTTGACTCTTAAACTAAGTCTGCACCAGAAATTCAAGGTAAGGGGGTTCATTTGACTCGGGGAGAAGGTGTTAGGCATTCCCCGAGTCCCGTAACTAGTACGGTTGCGTACATGATGAAGTTGGCTTAAAGATATTCAAATTGAGGTAAAAACACGTAAAATGAAAATAAACACACAAGAGGCTCGAGGTCGTTCCCACCTAATAAAAGAAAATGAAAGTGAAAAATAAAAACATAAGTACTACGAGTTACTTTCGGCCTCCAGAATATTTATAAAGTACTTCGGGGCATTCCTCGGATAATATATATTTACAGGGTACTCAGGGCATTCCCCGGATATAATAACCAACTAACAGAGACAACCTTTTACCTCAAAAATAAAAACTAAAACATAAACGTCCTAAAAGTTTACCTCAAGTGTGATCGGCCTAATCATGTTACCAACGAATAATATAACAAAATAAAGTACGCAAAGAGAGTTAAATAAAAAGAAAATTCAAGTCATACTCAGTGTTCTTCTGTTCATGTATTTGAACCAAGCCCACCTCCTAAAACATATGGATAAATTAATATCTAATAAGTTCAGTCCTTCTCCGACTTGAATAGCAACATTACTTTAATGAAATCCATTCAGCCAACTGTTAATTAAGCCCAAAGCAAATCACTTTTTTTGAATTTTTTCCTTTCCTATAAAGTCCTGTATCTACATTAAACATATATATCTAAGTAAGTACTAATCAATGAATGTTAAACGTTCTAATTTAATCTTGTGCTTAACTAATAAGTGAACTACCTCAACAAACGATGAAATTTGGATTAGAGGCAGACATTTCCACCTCAAAATATTACCGCAGGCAAGAATTCACACAAACTGTCATTCAACCATCATATAAGAGCAAAAAATAAATATCGATAAATAAAGAGCAAGTGACGGACCTCAAAGCAAAACAATTTTGAATCCGAAAATACATTTTAACACCGAAAAACTTGAACAGCACAACCTCGACGGTAAAATGGAACCTCGAACCGGAGACAGGGCTCGAATCGGAATCAACGTCAAACAATCTCCATTTATAACAAAAATTGAATTCCAAAATCAAGAGAACAGAATCATTTTTTGTTATACTTTTCCTATTTTTGAAACTTTGAAGACGAGTGGTTTTTCTATTTTTTCTGTCCGCCCCTGCCCTTTACTCTCTGTGTGCGTGCGCGTGGGATCCGCCGGTTTCCGGCGGGCTGTGGTGGTGGCTCTTTTTGTTAGGGGTGGAAGCGGAAGTGAGGAGGAGGGAGTTGGGGTCGGCGGATTAAGAGAGGGGTGGAGGTTGCGGCGTGGAGAAGATGGCCATAGGAGCAATGTCTGTTGATGGTGGCCGGACTTCCGGCGGCTGGCGGCGGCTGATGCTGGACAGAAGGGGGTAGGCGGCTGGAGAAGATGAGTCTAGGGTTCTGCAGTTGCTCGATGGGGCTTGGCTGGCGGCAGTATGGTTGAGGTGCTGTTGTCTGCTCCTAGGGTCTCATGTGTTTTATGGCTCTAGGGTGTGTTATTGTTAAGAGGTTAGGGTCTGAGAGGTGTTGAGATGGGTGAACTCGGCGGGGAGGTGGTGCGACGATGGGGGGCGGCGGCTGTGGTGGTAGTCTTCAGGGTCCGTTAGTTTTCCAGGGTGTAAAAGTTAGGGTCCAGGGTTATATTGTTATTAGGTTATTTTGATTTAATGGGTATTGGGCTTGAATTTAGGAATTGGGTTGGGTCTATTCTTGTTGGATTTTAGTTTTGGGCTAGGAAGACTAAAAAAAGAAATAAAGTATTTATAAAATAAAAATAAAACTTACTCTTAATTAATTAAATACACTACTAAAATAAAACTAAATATTAAAAGTGAAAATATTTTTTGTAATTTTCATTTGTGTGCTTAAAATAAAGTAAAAGAGATATTAGGCCTAAACAAAGTATTTAAACGCTAATAAGTATGAAATTTTGGGGAGGGTCAAAAATTACGTGTCTATATATATACATATATATCAGGATGCACGCCGCAGCAACATAGTGCTTGGGCTGCAGGAGACCCTCTGGAGTCTATACACCCCAGTGAGCACAGTAGACTATTATATATATCGGGTTGCACGCCGCAGCAATATACATATTATATGGATCGCGCTGCGCGCTGCAGAAATATATATATATATACTATATTGGATCGGGCTGCACGCCGCAGCAGTTGAGTGGATATCTAGTACTTGTTGAATGAGAGTGTTTAGTGAGAGCATGTCATACTGATAGTGGAGACATGAGTGACTGAGATACCTTGTTATGAGCGATATTGTGCCTGAAGGGCGGATACATTGTAAATTTTGTTGTTTTTCTCACTCTTCTTTATACTGGGCTTTTCTAACAAAAGTTGAATTACTGTTTTTATAAAAGAAATGTGATTTTATAAATGCTCGTCACTGCACTCAAGTTTTTAGTTACTTTGGTTACTTACTGAGTTGGCGTACTCACATTACTCCCTGCACTCCTGTGTGCAGATCCAGGTACCGGACCATCTCACTAGTGTCTCCTGACGTGGTTGGATTTTTGCTCGAGGATCGAGGTAGCTGCTCAGCGTCCACATCGGACCTCTTTTCCTTCCTATTCCTATACTTTGATGTTTCTTTTGAACTTGTATTAGTGACAGAGTTATATTCCGGTATATTGTATTATCATCTTAGATACTCATGACAGTTGACTCCCGAGGTCTGGCGGCGGTTTTGGTTGCTTGCTTTTATTATTATTTTTGTTGAGATTATCTAAACAACGGATCTTTATCAGTTTATGAGTTGCATTGCTAAGAAACAGACAAAAGTTGTTTTCACTATGTTAGAGGACTAGCCTAGTTTCACGATAGGCGCCATCACGACCCTTATTGATTTGGGGTTGTGACAGTTACCACTAGTCTCTGATGATTGGGCCGTTCAAGATTTCACCCAGGGGTTAAACGAGCGGAGCTCGATAGCGTCACGGCAGTTGAAGCAAAAGTTGATTGAGTACCCCGCCGTGACTTGGGCGGATGTGCACAACCGATATCAGTCGAAGATTAGGGTCGATGATGACCAGTTGGGAGCCCCCTCGATTTTGGTTTATCCAAGAAGGTTTTCAGTAAAGTATTCAAGGGACACATATAAGGAACCAAGATCGAACAAGGAGCGGTATCAGCCATACGCTGAAGAACGAAGAAACAGTTCGAAGCACAATGTACCTCTGAATGATCGAAGAGTAGGTCGAGGACAGAATCCTCAGGGACTCATGAGTAAGACCGAGTTTGATAGGCATAAAGGTCCGACAGAGGCACCACGATTATCGGAGTACAATTTCAGAGTCGATGCCTCGGGTATCGTCTCAGACATTGGAAAAATTAAGGACGCTAGGTGGCCCGAACCCATACAAACTGACCCTTCTCAAAGGACCCCTAACTTAATGTATAAGTATCACGGTACACATGGGCACATGACCGAGGATTGCATACAGTTAAGAGAAGAGGTAGCTCGATGTTCAACGAGGGGCATCTTTGGGAATTTCTCAGCAACAGAGCCAAAATCCATTTCAGGGAAAGAGACGTCAATAGGAAGAATGAACAAGAGGAGCCTCAACACGTTATCCATATGATTATTGACGGAGTTGACGTCCTACATGGACCTGTTTTCAAATGCACTAAAGTGTCAATTACAAGCGAGAAACGGACTCGAGACTACGTGCCCGAAGGCACCCTTACATTCATTGAAGAAGATATCGAGGGCCTCTCTCAGCTGCACAATGACGCACTGATAATTTATCATTCTGAATAATATAAGTACGTTCGGCACATAGGGAGTAGATTGAAGAACTTAAAGTTCATATGTTTGATTCAATTGGTTTTAGGGTGTGGTTCTTAGTTTTTATGTTATTTTAGTGTTTCGATCGTGTGAGTAAGTTTGTATGATGTTGTTAGACTTGCGTGAGTATTCGGAGTGGAGCCTCGAGGGCTCGGGTGAGTTTCGGACGTGTGGGAGAGGTTGGAAAACACACCAGATTTCTAGTATTCTTGGCAAGTGGTGCAGGCCTAGCAAATGCGAGAAAAGGTTCGCATTTGTGAACCTCGCAATTTCAATGAAGGCTTCGCAATTGCGAAGGGAGCCGGCCTAGGCAGTGTTCGCATTTGCGACACATGCGCCGCATTTGCGATCCAAGTAGAAGCTGCAATTGCGACCATTTGGTCGCATTTGCGAACCCCGCCTCTGAGGCCCAGGCTTCGCATTTGCGAGGATTTTGTTGCATTTGCGAACCTGGTGTCGCAAATGGGACATCAGAGGGCTGTGTCCAGCTCTTTTAATACGAGACTTAGGCCATTTATTTCATTTCACTTCTACACTTAGGCGGTTTTTAGAGCTTTTGGAAAGAGGCTTTCACCTAGCACTTTGAGGTAAGTAATTCCTATACAACATGAGTTAAATACATAGATTATGGGTAGATTAACATGCAAAAATTAGTAAAAATTATGGGTTTAGAGTAAAACCTAGGGTTTTGATAAAAATAAGATCCAACCACTAAATTTATTACGGAATATAGTAAAAGTCATATATTCTTGATCCTAAGGTTATGGGTAACGATTTTCTTCAAAACTTTCTGGAATCCGGGCACATGGCCCGGGGGAAGATTTTAGGAATCTTGTAATTTGGGTTGGGTAATCGCTCAAATAGGGGAAGTGTGAACTTTGAAGCCTATATTGATTAGTTTTTACCTTATTTGAATAGTTTTGGATTTATTCGGCTCCGGTTGGAGAGTTTGAGAGCATTCTTGGGATCAGAAGTAAGCTTTGGGGGCATGGTAAGTCTCTTATCTAACCTTGTAAGAGGGATATTTCCCCATAGGTGAATTTATATAATATGTGATTATTTGTGGGGAACTATGTACGTACGAAGTGACGAGAGTCCGTACGTAGTTACTATTCTTGTTATGTCCGGATAGTTTTAGGCTTACACCACGCTTTGTGAACATTGTTAATTGATTATATGCACTATTTGTGTTGGATGGGAATTCATCTCAACATCTTAAGAATTTGAAGGTTTCAAGTAAATTATCATTTTAAACGAGATTGAGGAAAAACATGTTATGTTTATATGTAACCGCTTCGCAATTATATTCCACGAGCGGGGTGATCCTTTCCACTACTCTCATGGAATGTGATGACCCAAAAGGTCATCCTGTGTAGATTTAGCTAAAATTGTGTTTCGAGGACCCGAAAGCCTCCGTTAATCTCACCTCGATGTGCGTGCGCAGCCCGGGCGCGTAGCCGGGAAGACTTTATGTGGAAACTTGATAATAAGTTGAAATTATATAATTAATTTGGATAAAGTTGACTTTGGTTAATATTTTTGGTAAATGGACCTGGACCCGTGATGTGACGGTCCGGAGGGTCCGTAAGAAAATATGGGACGTGGGCGTATGTCCGGAATTGAATTCCGAGGTCCCAAGTCCGAGAAGGTGACGAGTACCTATATGTTGTGGTCAAGCATGCCCGTGAGTCAAATGTGATGAATTATACCGTGTTCTTGATATTCTCTATGCTATGAATAATTGGTGATTTAGATGTGATACATTGATGTTGTTTCATGACGTGGGAAGTTATTGATTAATTGTTCAGTTGAGGATTTTTATTGTTGAAATTATGCCTCTGAGAGAGATTGGTTATAGGTGAGTCCCTTGCCGGGACGATAGAATTTTGTTGGTTATTTCGGTACATTGAGAACTTTTTATTGTAAACCTTTATATTGAATTGTTGTTTATGTGTACATTATGCACGAGGGGACATTCTGTGCCGAGTGATTATTATATATGCACGAGGGGACATTCTGTGCCGAGTGATTATTATATATGCACGAGGGACATTCCGTGCCGAGTGATTATTATTTATGCACGAGGGGACATTCCGTGCCGAGCGACTGTGAAATTATGCACGAGGGGACATTCCGTGCCGAATGAATTTATTATTTATGCACGAGTAGACATTCCGTGCCGAGTGATTGTGAGGCTATGCACGAGGGGACATGTCGTGCCTTTTGCTGCTTATTACTTGTTTCGAGATGTTAATTCCTGTCTTACTTCTACATTTCAGTTATTATCTTATCCTGCTATTTTGGTAATTTATTGCCCTTATATCCCCAGCATGTTTTTCCTCGTAACTGTATTTTCTGTTTATTTTCCTGTTATATTATTGAACTGTACAGGTATTAATTGCGGTCGTGTCCTAGCCTCGTCACTACTTCGCCGAGGTTAGGCTCGGCACTTACTCAGTACATGTGGTCGGTTGTACTGATGCTACACCTGCACTTCTTTATGTTGTGCAGATTACGCAACCGAACCTGGTGGACATTGACGGAGGGAGTATCCTTCAGTCCATTTAGGAGACATCAAGGTAGACTCGCAGACGTTCGTGGGCCTTGGCGTCACCTTTTACCCTTCTCCTTCAATTCTGTCTTATTTTTATAGTTCAAAGACAGTTATATGTATTTATTTTTCAGACCCTTTGTATTTAGTAATCTCATAGACAATTCGTGAGTTAGTGACACCAGTTCTGGGTTAAATTTACGGGATTTATTTCAAAGCTTGTTATATAGTTCTGAAATTAGTTTACCTTCATATTGTTAATCACAGTTGCCTTAGTTATTTTGTTCTTTTTAACTGTTAATGAGTTTATTTATTCAAAACGTTGGCTTGTCTAGCGGGTTCAACGTTAGGCGCCATCACGGCCTGAAGGTGGGATTTCGGGTCGCGACAAGTTGGTATCAGAGCTCTAGGTTGCTTAGGTCTCACAACTCACGGACAAACTTGGTGACAAACTTGGTAGAGTCTGAGGGATCGGTACGGAGACGTCTGTACTTATCCCCCAGAGGCTGCAGAGTTAGGAATAACTTCACATTTCATCTTATCTGTCGTGCGAAATGTATTCACAATACTAATTAAGTTTCTATTCTACTCCCTCGCAGATGGAGAGGATGTGTGCTTCCCCAGGTTTCGATCGGCAGCCCGATACTCCTGTGGCAGCTCCTACGAGGGGCCGAGGTCGAGGCCGAGGCCGTGCTAGACGCCGAGGCTGGGGCAGGGCTCAACCCCGAGCAGCAGCCCCAGTGGAGGATCCTCAGGTTGAGTTCACCCAGGAGATCCCCGCTCAGACAGTCCCATTTGGACCAGCTCAGGTCCCAGAGGGGTTCATTGCTACCCCGGTGCTTCAGGACGCTCTAGTCCGCTTGGTGGGACTCATGGAGAGTGTGGCTCAGGATGGTCTTCTTCCTACTGCACCAACCGTCTCTCAGGCTGGGGGAGGGACCCAGACTCCTGCTACTCGTACACCAGAGCAGATAGATCCTCAGTTTCAGACTCCAGCACCTCAGGCAGCCGGAGTAGCTCAACCGAATATTGTGGCACCGGCAATTGAGGGAGCAGCCATGTCAGCAGATGCTCTATGGAGATTGGATAGATTCACCAAGTTATTCCTTACTACTTTCACTGGCGCACCATCAGAGGATCCCCAGGATTATTTGGACAGTTTTTATGAGGTTCTTCGGAACATGGGTATAGTGGAGTCCCATGGAGTTGACTTTGCTACATTTCGTCTTTCTGGCACCGCCAAGACTTGGTGGAGAGATTTCTGCTTGACCAGACCAGCTGGGTCTGCATCTCTGACTTGGGCTCAGTTCTCCGAGTTATTCTTGGGGAAGTTTCTTCCAGTTACTCAGAGAGAGGATCTTCAGAGGCAGTTTGAGCGTCTCCAGCAGGGCTCCATGTCTGTCACTCAGTACGAGACAAGGTTCATTACTCCATCCAGGCATGCTATTATGATACTCCCCACTGATCGGGAGAGGGTTCAGAGATTTATTGAGGGTCTAGCTCAGCCCATCAGACTTTAGATGGCCAGAGAGATGGGTACGGATATCTCCTTTTAGGATGCAGCCAATGTGGTCAGGCGCATTGAGATGGTATTATCACAGGGCAGTGGTCAGGGGTATGACAAGAGACCTCGTCATTTTGGCTGATTCAGTAGTGCCTCATCTGGAGGCAGTGATTCCTTTGGCAGAGGTCATCCCACTAGGCCTTATCAGTCGGCACTCTAGGTATCCCGCAGTGCACCTTTAGCTCCCATCAGTGCACCGCCGATTCAGAGCTTTCAGGGTGGTCATTCTGGTCGTCAGGGACAATTACCGGTCAGTATTCTCAACAACCGAGGTCTTGCTTCACTTGCGGTGGTGTAGGTCATATTTCCAAGTTTTGCCTCCGAGGTTTTGGTTGCTCTCAGTATCAGGGTTCCCGTGCCATGATCCCTGCATCAGGTGCACCCCCACCCCCTCAGCCAGCTAGGGGTGGTGGTCGTGGTGCCAGAGGTGGAGGCCATGCCACGAGAGGTAGGGGTCAGGTCGTGGTAGGTCAACCCAGAGATGTTCAGGTGGGAGGGGCTCCGCCCCGATGCTATGTTATTCCAGCCAGGCCTGAGGCTGAGGCCTCTGACGCAGTTATCACAGGTACGGTTTCAGTTTGCAGCTGAGATGCTTCGATGTTATTCGATCCGGGTTCTACTTTCTCTTATGTGTCTTCATATTTTGCCCCTTATTTGAGCATACCCCGTGATTACCTGAGTGCTCATGTATATGTGTGTTGATACCCAATTTTTCCTCAAATTATTTTCAAATTTGCATATAAGCTCTCAAAATTACTCTTTGCAATAATGAGTATTTTTCCCTATTTTTTTATATTTTTATTTAAATTATCTCCATGTTTATTTAATATTTCATACCTAAATAATTCATAAATTATGCTCTAAATAATTTCAAAATATACTTCCTAGCACAACATGTTATTTATAATTATTTTCTGTCTATTAAAATCTAATTATTTCACGAATTATTCAATTGGGTCTTATTTAATTTCAATTATAATAATTTTGTAATTATGGCCCAATTAGACATTTTGTATTATTTTAATTCGGAACTTATGCATTTCTTACACTCAATATTAGTTAATTTTACCTATTTAAACTTAATTTCGTCTTTTCGTAATTATTACATATTTTAACTAATTAATTATCTATTTTTTATTAGGTATTTAATAGCTAGACACGTTTATTTAAGTTTTAGCCAAATTCTAGCCTAATCTTTAAACCCAAATTACCCAACCCATCAGACCATCAAACAACCCAACCCATTAGACCATCAAACAACCCAACCCAATCCTAATTTTAACCCGGCCCAACCCCTGATTAGATCTGAGTCGTTGATCAAATAAGATCAACGGCACAGATCATTTTTTCCCATAATTAACCCCTCAACTACCCCTCCCCGACCCCTCATTCTTCGAGACCAACTCTCTTTATATCTCTGGTCTTTCCCTCTCCCTTCTCTCTAGAACCTTCCTGGTCACCTCCTCTCCGATGAAGTTCCGCCTATCTTCGGCCACCTCCGACCTCCCTTCTTTCGACTACCAGCCGCCATGACGCCTTATTCTCCGATTCACCTCATCTCAGAAACCTCTAAGGGTTTCTACCATGCCAAACGGCTACTGGAGTTCCTTCTTGGGTGTTTTTCCGGCCTTCTCCGGTGGGGTTTTAACACGACCATACCATAATCTCCACTACCTTCGAGTTTCACGGCAGGTTCTCCGATATCTCTGTTTTCTTATGAAAACCCTAACTTTTGAACTTTCTGATTTCTCTAGATCTGTTATAGATCTATACATATTATCAACTCTCTCCATGTCTTTTTTAAAAATTTCTCAGTTTCCTAAATGATTTCTCATCATTTTATAATTATTGTTTTAAAATACTTTACAAAATAGTTCTTTCTAATTTCTTAGTATTATTTCATAATTTTATTATGTTTGAGCATTATTGGAACCGTTCTCTTTTTGTTTTAGTCATTTTGATAGAAACCCCAAACTTCTTGGTTTCAATCTGTGATTCTAAGTTATTTGCGATAATGTTTTACCTATTCTATTATGATTGTTGCGCTTTCATGAGTACTCTGTGATTTTTTTGTAACTTTTTCTCTATGCTTGCCATTAGGGTTTCTGACTCTTCATTACTTCTGACTAAATCATGTTTATCCTGTTATTACCTTTAATTATTTTCTATGTTCTATGCGAATCCCTAATTTGTGTGATTAGAGTTTCTGATTCTCTCCTATTATGTGTTTACTCTGTATAACCTATGTTAATTCTTAAATCAGTACTACTAATATTTGGAATCCCTAATTTTCTGTGATTGATTTCCTTTAATTGATTTCCTGTGATAATCTTTACAACTATTAGTTATTTTTTGTCTTATTACATGGCTGATTTTACTGTCAATTGATTCTTACAGTAGTGCTTTAATCTAAACCTCATGAACCTGCCCCCAATTCCCTACTGTGTGCTTAATATGTTCGAAATCTTTCCTTATTTGCTGTACGCGATTTCTTTACTTATTTGTTACCTGCTCTCTACCGTGTGAAGTGACTCCCTCAATTAAGGGGAGACTTCTGATTCTTATCCTTTACTGATTTTCTAGTTAGTACAATTACTGAACTAAATTGATTCTTTCCTTAAAAATCCTGAACTTGCCCTCTTTCCCTTGTTTGAATCTTTACCGTTTGAATTAATCCCTTGACTTTAGGGAGTACTTGCCTTAATTTCTGATTAATTGATTTCGAGTTCCTTAATTACTACTTGACTATGATTTTTACCTTATTTACTACCTGCTTTTCAACTATATATACTTCTGCTCTTTCATTGTAGAAGGGGATGAACATCAATACTATTCTAAGTTCTCTCTTATGCTAGAACTCTTTCTCTCTTTCTTTCTTTGATCCACTACTGTTCTCTCTGCTCTTTGTCTATTGTTAGCCGGATGTAAGCCAAGGCTAACATTGTGCTCTCACTTTGCTTTGGCATTCCACTTTGCTCTTTTCTCACTGGTATGTTCTAATTAATTTCCAAGTCTCAAACCAATGTGTTTATTATTGTTTCAGTTTGTCATCTTCCTGATTTTCTTCTACTTGTGCTTCTACTGTTCAACCTTCAATTAAGTCTCTTGTTTATCTTTCAGTACTTACCATGCTTTATCTCCTTAAGACTTACATGCTGAGTCAATAATTCTTCTAGGACTGTTGTCTATTCCTAATTTACACCTGTTATGCCAGTATCCTACTACTGTCTATGTTCATATTTAAACTTTGCCATTTCTTGGTTCCCTGAACCTCTTTGATTTGTGTAATTATGATTGAAGAAGTTTATTAAGTCCATGTATCACTTCCTGATCTATTTGCCCCCTCTCCCATCGTCCTTGTGTGAAATTATGTATTGCTAAGCATGTTTGAATGGTCTGGTACTTTTAAAGCTAATCTTTCAAAACAACTCTCCAGTTTTGTACACTCTTTTCAACTAAAAAAACCTTTCTCTCCTTCTGGCACTTCACACTATTCTTAGAAATTTAGGTTCTACCCCCTTCGTGTGAGCACTGCCTTGGGGACCTCTGAGTACCCATTGAACTCTGACACACAAGGCTGGTAATTCCAAACTGCACTTGTTCAAATTTTGGCAATTTGATTTGGTGCTGGTATTGGCCAGGGACCCATTGGGGCCCTAGGGAGCTTTGCCGCATCAAGGCCATGTAAGGCTGTGAAAGGAGTGAGGTTGGAAGATTGGGCATGATTGAAGGCTCCCTATAGAAGTAACTTCTTATTTTCCTTTTGCTAATGTAATTCATTATTATTGGTTTGTAATAACTTGTAAACGAATGTTTGGGGCTGGATAGTGAATATGGGGGGNAGTAATAAAACTGTTATAAGGTATCAATACTGCATTTTCAGAAATCATAGCATTTAGAAACCATGTCTTTAGGTATCCCTGTGTGCATTAGATATCATGTTCTTTAGGACTTTATCTTCAGCATGTTTGTATCAAGTTATATTTTACTGAACACCTAAATAGCATGTGTCTAATCTGATAAATATCGCTAAAATATGGTTAAGTGGTTTAAAACATCTCTGCAAATATGTACCTCTAAAATCATAATCAAATATGCATGTTCACCCCTCTAAAACAAATAGGCAGTGTATACGAACGCCTAGGCAAACTTTAGGCCTAATACATTATTAAAACCAAAACCTAATCGTGTTTCACTTAGCTGGTATTGGGACCAATCAGTCCCTTGTTTTTAAATTCTTAAACTCTGATGCTTTTCATTCCTGTTTTATCTCTTTCTAAAATTCACCCTATTTTCTAAAAAAATCCCACCCCACCGTTTTTCAAATACTAATTCTGGAAATCATGCATTCATTTCCTTTTTAACTAAGTTATCAGATTGCTGCTCTGTGTGTTACTGGATTTCAGAGTCAGTTCACTCTTTTCCAAAGTCATTCGGTTTGAACCCTTGTCCTATTTTCTGAAATAGTTTACTCATTCTCCTTTTATTAAAGTTTTACTAAACTACTGATTTCTACTCCGCTCTGAACCACTGGATCTCTTAAAAGTTACTGGCCCTTTGTGAATCACTCTTTCATTCTTACTTTACTGATTTTCTGAAGTTCTTCATCTGCTTTTACCTAAAACTTCATCTAAAATGTTGTGCACTTTTAAATCCTGCTGCTATCTTTTAATTAGTAGACCTTTTAAATTCAATCACTCTTCTCTAAGCTACTCCGTTTTAATCGGATTTCCTGCTTTATTACTAAGTTTCCAAGGAATCAATCACTTACCAAAACTGCTGAAACCTACTGATTTTCAACTCAAAAACTCCTATTTTAAATCCTGACTTTGAGACCTTGATTGTGTTTGAGACGTGCTACTTACATGCTTACTTGTGGAGGGATATGTGAGCCTTTATTTGCCTTACGTGTTCCCTTATATGTAGTCCTACTTGTTATGTATGTCGCTTAGCATTTTGTCCTTTAAACCTAAGGGTTCAGCCTAGTACTCACCTTGTAGGAATAATAGTCCTAAATACCCTCTAGGACTTATAGGATGGGACGGGTAATAGCACGCAATAAGCATTTGTGACCAACACACGCACTTTAAATAACCTTTACGGGGTGGGAAGGGTAGAATACAGATATGATGATCGGTGCGCTAATACCACATGTAGCCCTTCTTCGAGGCGTGACATACCGGGTATTGCATTGATGTGATCCGTATTACTTTAAATCTAGGATAATCTCCTTAAACATTTTGTAACGTTATCAAAAACCTTTTAATAAAATTTATTCTTTTGCGTGAAATCCCCTCTTATCTGAGCCTTAATTGTTTGTTTGTCCAAATTCACGAAACTTCTTGGATGGGACCCACAATTGTGGATCTTGAAGGGTGCCTAACACCTTCCCCTTGGGATAATTTCAAGCCCTTACCCAATCTCTGGTAATGCAAACTAGTCCATGAGTTATTTACTCTAGGTGCCCTAACGCACCATAAAAATTTTTTAGGTGGCGACTCTTCCTTAAATCCTCTTCCTTTAAGGAGTTGTACAAAAAGTCATAAACCCGATCTCTCCGTACCTAACCCGTGTGATAGAAAAGGGGGGCGCAACAGCATGGCGACTCTGCTGGGGACTTTCGCTAGGCTTATACCATTACAAGTTGCTTTGTGAATTTGGACCTTTAATTTTCATTTAAATCCTTACGTCTTTTCCCATTCCCCTTTATATGTTGTTAACCTTTTAACTTTTGCAAGTATTTATTTCACCTGAACGAAACTGACATATCTTCATGTTTTCGTTGTAACTGCTTGCCATTGTAACTATTGTATTTCCTTTCTTTACCGCTTTCCTCAACGTGAAAATACATGCCTATTTGTTTAAATGATATTTATTGCATATCATGCTCCGCATTCATATTCCACTCATGCCAAACAAACATCCTATAGCAACGCTTACAACGAGTGTTTGCGCTATTCCAATATTATTACCCCCTAAATTCGGAAAGGCGTACGCAGTAAAACTAGTCGATCAGCGGTGTAGTGGACGGTTCTGTGCCTTCCCCCTTGAGTTGTCCGCTCAAGGGTACCAGTCTAAAACCCCAATAGAAACCTTCATCTATTGTATGTTGCATGCATCATGGTCAAACTTAGCCAGACTAACATGTTGTCCACACAATAGCCTTTAAGATAGCCTTGTCCAAAGTCCATTGGGTTTCCCTGGAACCCAAAAGGACGCCTTCACGTTCTGTGCATTTATTTGGAGAACTTTAATGCTCATGCTACTTATTGATGTTAAATAGTCGAGTCTGGTGGGGGTAAAGCCCTAACCTGTTTACTTTGCAGAAATGAGGCACGAGGTCCCCAGATTCGGCATGGTCACCAACATCTACCCAAAACTTCTAAACTCAAGCGACAAAACAATAGTCATAAAACACCTGGGCAACCTGCCCTCTCTCTTGGATATTCAGCCTAATAACATGGTGATAGAGGCTGCCACCTTATTCTGGGACTGTGATCGGTCAGTTTTTTGATTTGGGAACAATGAGATGACACCACTGATAGAGGAGATAGGGGGTTTAGCTGGTTTGCCTTGGGAGTCTCAATGGTTATTGATGCTTGAAAACCAAACAGGCCGGGGTTTTCTTAAGATGATGGGACTCAAAAAAAATCCGGACTTAGTCTGCTTGGAAGACTCGTACATCCCCTTTGACTACTTGTACAAGAGGTATGTCCGTAGTCAGTCTTACTGCACATATCAGGAAGAGTTTGCCCTCACCTATCTGGGGCACATTCACCGCCGGGTATTCGTCTTCATATTCTGCTTTTTGGGACTGATGGTCTTCCCGACAAAAAAAAAAGGAGAATCCACACCAGATTGGCTATGGTTACCAAAACTTTGATTGAAGGGATCGACGGGAAGGATTTCAGCATCGTACCTGTGATCATTGCCGACATATTCCGAGCCTTGGAGATTTGTCAATGAGGAGCGAAACATTTTGAGGGTTGCAACCTGCTACTCCAGCTCTGGCTCACCGAGCATCTGCAAAGGGGTGACTACCGTCAAGACATACATAGGAGAGTTTGGTATGATCATATTGCTTTCCATCATCCAAAGCGCATGAACTACATCCCCGACATGTTTGCACAACCGGAGAATGCCAATGGATGGGTCGAGTTATTGGAAAATCTGACCAAGGATCAGATCCAATGGATGTTCGAGTGGTTCCTGACTGACGAATTCATCATCCGGACTAGATACACTACATTCCTAATATTGATTGGTCTTAGAGGGACATACCCTTATGTCCCGATTCGAGTCATGAGGCATGCATGGAGGAAGCAAGTCATCCCAAGGGTCGAGAAAATGAGTCATCTCAGGGCGGACTTCCAAAATAATGACAGCCCTCACAAGTGTCAAGCTCAGCAATTGTGGCACTGCAGGATCCGGTTGGAGAAGGATACTATCGAGCCGGACAGGTATCACGCTGGTTGCTCTCCTTATTATCCGAGATGGTTGGAAGATAACTGGGGAGGAAGTATTGAGCCAGGGTTCGCTCGAGGACATAGGGTCATAGATGAGAAAGCCGAGGCAACAACTAGACTCAACCAGCTACGCAAGAGGCTCTGTGACTGTGAGGAAGATCATCAAAAAATCCACATAGCTAACAAGAAGCTGATTGAGGAATGGAAGGACATGGCCATCACTTCCACCCAGAGGCTAGCACACTTGGATCGAGGCATAGTTGACCTGGAGGAGAAGTTCCTTAGGAGGATCGAGACTTGTCAGAAGACCGAGGGAGCTGAAGCGGGACGTCTAGCCAGGACCTACTTGCTGCTAGAGACTCCGCGAGATGGGAATGTTGATCAAGGCAAGAAGAGATGCCGAGTTTGGGGAAGGTCCTTCTGGGACCAAATAGATAGGATTTGTCTTTACTTTGCTTTTGATGTAATAAGGCCACTGTCCAATAGTGACATTTTATATTTTCGCATTCTTAGAGTCAAGTTGGATTTGTCTATATTTATTATCAATAAAACGAGGCATTTAGTATTTTAAGTTCTCCAAACTAATTTGTCGCTAGCCCTACCTCGGGCTCAAGAGGTTCCCCAACTTAAGACGCGCTTTACATTTTCGCACTACGTGTTTAACTATCCTAATGTTTTATGATTCCTAACTGACTTCCTTACCTTTTGTTTTGTTTTTTTACTTTATTTATTATTCCCCTCCCAAAGGTTAGTTCGTGCACTCTGGCATCAACAACTTATTGCACAAGATCAAAGGGCCCTCTTCCTACTCCTCCTCCCAGTCCTCCCAAAGGAAAAAGCAAGGGTAAAACTAAGATGGCAGATGCAAGCGGCACCAGAAAAAACAACAGGGATGAACAAATTGAGATCACTGATGGTCGAGGTATTCAAGTTCTGCACGAGGGTATGTCTCCACTAGAGAAGAAGCTGCTAAAGTTCCAAGAGGAACTTGATCAAGCCAAGAACTTGGCCCACTTATCATTCTCCCTCAACATCCTAGACGTTCACTTCCCGAATGCTCTGAACCCCACTTTACCACAAAACATCCCCAAACAACCCAATCACCCCAAAGATCCAGTTCCACCAGCACAATGCAATACATGTCACCACAACACTTCGCCTCTCCAGGACCAGACAAGAGACCATTTCCAGGCTTACCATAATCCCATATATGTGGAAACCGTAGCTCATTCCGCACCCCATACACCTGAGTCTGACGAGAAGGATAGGCTCATCGGGAATTTGGCTGAGGAAATCAAGAAATTGACCAACCGAGTTCAGGGCGTCGAAGTAGTCAAAGGGATTGAGGGGCTGAACTATGAGGATCTTTGCATACAACCCGATGTCGAACTACCCGAGGGGTACAAACCTCCTAAGTTCGAGATGTTTGATGGAACCAGTGATCCAAGAGTCCACTTAAGAACTTACTGCGACAAGCTGGTCGGCTTCGGAAAAGATGAGAGGATCCGCATGAAACTCTTCATGAGGAGTTTGAAAGGAGATGCACTATACTGGTACATCAGCCAAGATCCAAAGAAATGGACTAACTGGGTAAGCATGGATACAGACTTCATGTATAGATTCAGGTTCAACACGGAGAATGCACCAGATGTATTCTACATCCAGAACTTAAAGAAGAAACCAACAGAGACCTTTCGCGAGTATGCTACTCGTTGGAGGTCAGAAGCCGCCAAGGTCAGATCGTCCTTGGAAGAGGAACAAATGAAGAAATTCTTTGTACGAGCTCAAGATCCTCAGTATTATGAGCGACTGATGATGGTCGAGGGGCACAAGTTTTCTGATATCGTCAAGCTGGGAGAGTGAATCGAGAAAGGTATCAAAAACGGTATGGTTACTAATTTTGAAGCTTTACAGGCTACCAATAAAGCTCTGCAATCCGGTGGTGTGTCCAAGAAAAGGGATGTAGGAGCTGTGATGGTGGCACATCAAGCCAAGTCCCCTCCCAAATACCAAGTATACCCCGCACCTTCCTTCACATACCAACAAGCTCCAAGCTACCAAGCTCCACCACCCACATATCAGCCTACCTCACCCAGATACTCCCAACCAGCTCCCGTTTATAATGCCTACAATTCCCAACCTTCTCACTACCAATCACCACCTGCTCGCCAAAACTTCCCAAGACCCCGCCCAAACTTCGACCGTCGTCCACCAAAACAGTATACCCATTGACCAATTATACGAAAAGCTCAAAGCCGCCGGTTATGTCACACCCATTCCCGTTGTCACCCCTAAGAACCTTTCTTAGTGGGTCAACCCAAACAAAACATGTGCTTACCACTCTGGCATGAAGGGACACACCATAGAGGAATGTCGTTCCTTGAAGGACAAGATACAAACCCTCATGGATAACAATATCATTCTAGCCAAGGACCCTGCTCCTAATGTTCGCAATAATCCACTGCCTGACCATAAGGGTGGTGTCCACATGATTAAGGTTGATGATGACTGGGATCCCGAGGGATCGATTGGGCTGATTGCAGAGGGTGATCCGAAGAAGCCTGCAATTACTCTTAATCCGATCATGGTCCAGATGCAGCCGTCTGAGGAAGCTGAGGTAAACATGTCCATTCCACTTGAGTTTGAATCGAGACCACCCGCAAAGGAAAAGATCCCAGTGCCGATCGAAGTCGAGTTTGTACGACCGCTCGAAGTTGTAGTCCGGCCATCTATAACATATACTCCGGCAGGAATAAGAATGACGACACCTATTCCAGTGGCAATGTCAACAACGACACCCTTTTACTCAGACGCCATTCTGTGGGACTATACCGTTGAAGCAAGGAGGAAAGGTAAAGGCAGGTTTGAAGAAGCCATCGCTGCACAGGGTATGACGAGAACTGGCAGAGTTTATACCCCTGAACATTTGTCTGAGTCTAGCAAGCAGTCCAACAACCGTCCCCCCATCATTGAAACAAGTTTAGACGATCAGTGGAGAAAGATACAAGCCAAGAAATACTCAATACTTGACCATTTGAATAAAACACCAGCTCAGATATCCATCCTCTCCTTACTACAGAACTCTGAAACACACAGGAGTGCTTTGCTAAGGGTGCTGAGTGAAGCATACGTGCCAGACAATATCACCAGTGGGGAAATGGCCAACATGGTAGGTCTGGTACTGGAAAGTCACAAGATCACTTTCCATGAAGATGAGCTGCCACCCGAAGGATTAGGACATAACAGAGCATTACACATCACGATACAATGTGAGGATAATTTCATCATAAGGATCCTAATTGATGGGGGTTCCAGCCTCAACATTTGTTTGTTGGTCACGCTCAAGAAATTGGGCAAAAGTCTACATGAGATAAAGGAAGGAGAGATCAACGTAAAAGCCTTCGATGGTTCGCAGAGGTCCACCATGGGAGAAATCACCTTGTGCTTACAGATGGGACCAATTTGGTTCGATGTAGATTTCCAAGTGATTGATGTGCCTGCATCCTACAACTTACTGTTAGGACGACCTTGGATCCACGCTCCTGGGGCCGTGGCATCAACCCTACATCAAGCTGTGAAGTTCGATTGGAATCACCAAGAGGTAATCATTCATGGCGACGGTAGCAACCATATCTACGGTCGTCAGGCCTTTTCGGTCATCGATGGAAGAAGGAAGTTGGGTGGAGAGATCTACCACAACATTGAACGAGTTAACGCCATTGATAAGGACAAGTGGTGGGACAGTAAGATTGAAAGCATCTTGAACTGGAAAGGGTACGAGCCAGGTAAAGGGCTCGGTAAGAATCTCCAAGGAATAACAAAGCCAATAACACTCAAGAAGCATGGTACCACTTTTGGTCTGGGGTAAGAGTACACTTGGAAGGAATTCAAGAACTGGACGCCACCATGGCGCGACCCCTACTACCCATTGGAGCAGCAACTACCCCACATAGAGCAGACTTTCCAGCTAGCCGAAATCACATATGGTACAGACGAGGAGGAAGCGCTAGCGGCAATAAGGGATCTATTTCTGGATGATGAGGATATGGATTGTTGTGTTATTCTCGAGGAGGAGGGGGAGGAAGGCCCTTCCATACAGGTCGTGAGCAAGGGATTTTATCTCAAGAATTGGTCTGTCAGGACAACCAAAGCCCGTCGAGCCTCGGGGTAGCAAGGCTAACAAAACAAGCATTATTTACAGTTTATTTATTTAAAGAATTTTCTTCCTTTTCGCATTTTTAATTTTCGCAAGAAAGAGCTCTCATGTTCAAACTATTATTCAATTTATCAAAGCATTTCCTTATAAATCTTATATTTACTTACTACTATTTTCCTCCCCATTACTTTATTTACACAACATTACTATTACTTATCTTGATGAACCGACGACTGTGACATGCAACGAGGCAACGCAACAAACGGATTCCGAGTCAGACGAGGATGATATACCTGAGGATATTATTAAAGAGGTCGAGAACTTTGAGAATAGACCTAAGTCTAACTTGGACGAGACTGAGGTCGTCAACCTGGGAAACGCAGAGAACGTCAAAGAAACACGCATCAGCATTCATCTGTCGCCGTCAGAAAAGGAGGAATATACGAAATTCTTAAGGGAATATGAGGACATATTCGCCTGGTCATATGATGACATGACTGGCCTCAGTACATCTATTGTGACCCACAAGTTTCACCAATCCAACATGCCCACCAGTGAAGCAAAAGCTCAGGAAGTTCAATCCAGACATGAGCTTAAAAATCAAAGAAGAGGTCACCAAGCAGATCAACGCCGGGGTTCTCCGGGTGGTCGAATATCCTACATGGTTAGCCAACATTTTTCCTGTACCAAAGAAATATGGGAAGGTCAGTGTCTGCGTCGACCACCGGGATCTCAATCGGTCCAGTCCGAAAGACGACTTCCCCCTACCGAACATACACATCTTAATTGACAACTGTGCCAAGCACGAGCTGCAGTCCTTTGTAGATTGTTTTGATGGTTACCATCAGATTTGGATGGACGAGGAAGATGGTGAGAAAACGGACTTCATTACGCCGTGGGGAGTGTATTGCTATAAGATGATGCCATTCGGTCTGAAGAATTCAGGGGCCACTTATATGAGAGCTATGACCACTATCTTCAACGATATGATACACAAGGAGATCGAGGTATATGTGGACAACGTCATCATCAAATCAAAGAAAGCTGTTGATCACAAGGAAGATTTGAGAAAGTTCTTCAACAGGTTAAGGAAATACAATCTGAAACTTTACCCCGCAAAGTGTGCGTTCGGGGTTCCTGCTGGCAAGTTGCTGGGGTTCATTGTCAGTCGCCGAGGAATAAAACTGGATCCATCAAAGGTCAAAGCCATACAAGAATTGCCACCACCAAGGAACAAGAAGGATGTTATGAGCTTTCTGGGAAGGCTCAATTATATCAGCCGGTTCATAACCCAGTCCACTGTCATTTGTGAACCGATTTTCAAAATGCTAAGAAAGGATGCTGCCACCAAATGGACTGAGGATTGTCAAAAGGCCTTCGACAGAATCAAAGAGTACCTCTCAACACCACTATTCTTGGTACATCTAGAGCCGGGTAGACCTCTATTACTCTACCTTGCTGTGTTAGATGGAGCTTTCGGTTGCGTTCTCAGGCAACATGATGAAACAGGGAGGAAAGAGCAAGCAATTTACTACCTCAGCAAGAAGTTTACTCCGTATGAGGCCCGGTATTCTCTATTAGAGCGCACCTCTTGTGCTTTCACTTGGGTTGCACAGAAGCTGAGGCATTATCTCTGTGTCTACACAACCTACCTCATATCAAGGATGGATCCGCTAAAGTACATCTTTCAGAAGCCCATGCCCACTGGCAAGCTAGCTAAAGGGCAGATCCTGTTAAGTGAGTTCGACATCATTTACGTAACTCAGAAGGCGGTCAAGGGACAAGCATTAGCCGATCATCTTGCTAAAAATACTATGGACGGAGAATACGAACCATTAAAAACATATTTCCCCGATGAAGCAGTGTCATTCGTAGGAGAGGACATTGCATAATCCTACGATGGATGAAGTATGTTCTTTGATGGGGCTACAAACTTCAAAGGCGTGGGTATTGGAGCAGTCTTAATTTCAGAAACCGGTCAACACCACCTGGTATCCGCCAAACTCAGGTTCCCTTGCACCAACAACATGGCTGAATATGAGGCCTGCATCCTGGGGCTCAACTTGGCCATCAACATGAATGTTCAGGAATTATTAGTGATTGGTGATTCAGACTTATTGATACACAAAATCCAAGGAGAATGGGCGACCAAGAATTCCAAAATACTGCCATACCTACATCGTGTGCAGGAATTGAGAAAGAGGTTCACAAAGATTGAATTCTGGCACGTTCCCAGAATCCAGAATGAGTTTGCCGATGCATTGGCTACCTTGTCATCTATGATCCAGCATCCAGACAAGAACTTCATTGATCCCATCCCAGTGGGGATCCACAATCAGCCGGCTTACTACGCCCATGTTGAAGAGGAAGCAGACGGAAAACCTTGGTTTCATGATATCAAGGAGTACTTGGCAGCTTGCAAATGCTACTCAGAAGCACACTCTTCGAAGGTTATCAAATAATTTCTTTCACAGCGGAGGAATCCTTTACAGGAGGACTCCCGATCTGGGTTTGCTAAGATGTGTCGAAGCAAAGGAAGCAACAAAGTTGTTGGAGTAAATACATGCTGGTACATGCGGTCCTCATATGAACGGGTTTGTTCTAGCAAAGAAGATACTTCAGGGTGGTTATTTCTGGATGACCATGGAAACAGATTGCATCCAGTATGTCCGCAAATACCACCGATGTCAGATACATGGGGATATGATAAAGGTACCTCCCATTGAGCTTAATGCAACAAGTTCACCCTGGTCGTTCGCCGCTTGGGGCATGGATGTCATTGGACCAATCGAGCATGTAGCCTCCAATGGACACAGGTTCATTCTGGTTGCCATTGACTATTTCACCAAATGGGTCGAAGCAGCATCTTACAAAGCAGTTACTAAGAAATTTGTGGCCAACTTTGTCAGCGACTGCATTGTTTGTCAGTTCGGAGTTCCAGAGTCGATCATCACCGACAATGGTTCCAACCTAAATAGTGATTTGATGAAAGCAATGTGTGAAACCTTCAAGATCAAACACAAGAACTCCACATCATACAGACCTCAAATGAATGGAGTCGTTGAGGCTGCCAACAAGAACATCAAGAAGCTACTGAGAAAGATGATAGAGAAGCACAAGCAGTGGCATGAGAAGATGTCATTCGCCTTACTGGTATACCGCACCACGGTTCGCACATCAACTGGGTCAACTCTTTATATGTTGGTATACGACACAAAGGCTGGTATTCCCGCCGAGGTTGAGATTCCATCCCTGAGAATCATACAAGAAGTTAAGCTCAGCGACGCAAAATGGGTAAGAAGATGCTATGAGCAATTGTCCCTCATATACGGAAAAAGAATGAACGCGGGTTATCATGGTCAGCTATATCAGAACAGAATGACCAGAGCCTTCAACAAGAAAGTCAAACCAAGACGATTCACACCGGGGCAGCTGGTGTTAAAGAAAATCTTTCCTCATCAAGACGAAGTAAAAGGTAAATTCTCTCCCAATTGGCAAGGCCCGTACATGGTTCACTGAGTGTTGACAGGAGGAGCACTCATACTTGCAGAAATGGATGGAGAAGTTTGGCCTAAACCAATCAAATCAGATGCAGTCAAGCGCTACTTTGTGTAACTCTTTATGCTTTTCTGAATGTTGTAAATTGAACTACGCCTAACCTGATTCCCATTTAAGAGGGGATACGTAGACAGCCCAATGGGTTCGGTCACATTTTAATAAAAATTTCATTTTCCCCACGAATGGAAACTAGGGCATAATTTTGAGGAGGGACCTCAAAATTCCGAAGCAAGTTCAGTCGGTCGTCGCACAAGCAGCATCCAGACGCATTCACCTATCAAGTTGGGGCAGAATTTTGAGTAGAACCCTCAAAATTCCGTAGCAAGAGAGGCTGCAATGTCTTGAACCGCGTCGTGGTCGTCGGTTCATCCAAAGAAATTTGTTTTAAATTGTATGTTATATTTTATAAAACCATGCATATTTACTTCCCAAAACAGCTTGTTTAGCAATGCTACCCCCATGGTACAATAAAGTTATCTTTATCAAGCAGATAGGCCAAGACGAGCCAGCGGGGATACGAACTAACCCTCCCCTTTACAGAACTCACGATTTTTCTTTGGATGCAAGCACAAATACGGCGAAAGCCCAAAACATCTTATTATCCCCGGAAGACGCATACTTCTCAAGGATACGCTCTCAAACTCGTCGCACATGCCGACGCTTACTATTATCGTAAACAACGCTTCATTCACAATAATCATGTCGCCGAAATTTATCATCAGCTAAGAACTCTTACTGTCATTTTATTTTCTCGCATTGCATAAGGCTACTGTTCTTCCTTCCGAGACTAAGCATTGTCTCCTTGCATTTTTCTCGCATTGCATAAGGCTACCATTCTGTCTTCCGAGGTTAAGCTCTACCTACCCTGCATTCGCATCTTTGCATATGGCTACTATTCTGCCTTTCGAGGTTAAGCTCTACCTCCCCTGCATTCGCATCTTTTCATAAGGCTACTATTCTGCCTTCCGAGGTTAAGCTCTACCTCCCCTGCATTCGCATCTTTGCATAAGGCTACTATTCTGCCTTCCGAGCTACCCATGCATTCGCATCTTTGCATAAGGATACTATTCTGCCTTCCGAGGTTAAGCTCTACCTCCCCTGCATTCGCACCTTTGCACAAGGATACTGTTCTGCCTTCCGAGACTAAGCACTATCTCCCTGCATTTTCTCGCATTGCATAAGGCTACCAATCTGCCTTCCGAGGTTAAGCGCTACCTCCCCTGCATTTATTTCCTGCGTTGCATAAGGCTATCATTCTGCCTTCTGAGGTTCCACGCTACCTCTCTCCGCATTTTACTTCATTACGCAAAGCTCCTATCTACCTTTTCAAAGAAATCACCTTTCGTTACGTTATTTATTTACGCTTTCTTTTGGGCTAAGCTCTGCCCCTCTTTCCTTTCGCAAATCGCAAGGCTAAGCTCTGTCTTGTCAACATCATACTACTGCATTCTTCATGGGCTGAAATATCTCCAACTTGTCCAAAGGCGTCATCGTTCAGAGGCACCATCTCCATGGCCCGAGAATATCATTTCATGGCCTGAGGACCTCTTTATTTCAATCTGCACATCATTATTCAAAGGCATCATGGTTCAGAGGCACCATCCTCATGGCCCGAAAACGTCATTTCATAGCCTGCGAATCCCGCACCAAGCGATTCATGGCCCAGGACATCATGGTCTAAGGACATCATCCTAAATTGTCCGAAGATAGCATTCATAGTCCAACAGGAACTTGCATCATATTTATATTATGCATGATATATGCTTGTTATTTATTTGCAGGTAATTCGGCCGGAACAACCAATAAGGCAAGAGCGGACCGCTCCAGTTCTCCAAAACAACCCCGTAAGACCTTCCAACCTTACCTTACCTCGCACCTTGCGTCCGTTCTTGTGAAACATCACCGGTATATTTCGTCGATGATTCCGGAACTACATATGGCCTGATTCCTGTAACACCGGGGATATGTAGGCAGCTCCGAAGCCAGGGTGCGGCCTAATTCTACCCCAGAGTTTTCTCTCAGTCAAAATTGGCCATCATATCTTTACCCGGCAACTCTTTCATCCTTCCCGGGTAAAGAGGGGCAACTGTTGATACCCAATTCTTCCTCAAATGATTTTCAAACTTGCATATAAGCTCTCAAAATTACTCTTTGCAATAATGAGTATTTTTCCCTATTTTTTTATATTTTTATTTAAATTATCTCCCTGTTTATTTGATATTTCATATCTAAATAATTCATAAAATTATGCTCTAAATAATTTCAAAAAATAATTCCTATCTCAGCATGTTATTTATAATCATTTTCTATCTGTTAAAATCCAACTATTTCACGAATTAGTCAATTGGGTCTTATTTAATTTCAATTACAATAATTTTGCAATTATGGCCCAATTAGACATTTGTATTATTTTAATTCGGAACTTATGCATTTCTTACACTCAATATCAGTTAATTTTACCTATTTAAACTTAATTTCGCCTTTTCATAATTATTAGATATTTTAACTAATTAATTATCTATGTTTTTATTAGGTATTTAATAGCTAGCCACATTTATTTAAGTTTTAGCCAAATTCTAGCCTAATCTTTAAACCCAAATTACCCAACCCATCAGACCATCAAACAACCCAACCCAATCCTAATTTTAACCCGGCCCAACCCCTGATTAGATCTGAGCCATTGATCAAATAAGATCAACGACCCAGATCATTTTTTTCCATAATTAACCCCTCCCCGACCCCTCATTCTTCGAGATCGACTCTCTCTCTATCTATGGTCTTTCCCTCTCCCTTCTCTCTAGAACCTTCCTGGTCACCTCCTTATCCGATAAAGTTCTGCCTATCTCTGGCCACCTCCGACCTCCCTCCTTTCGACTACCAGCCGCCATGACGCCTCATTCTCCGGTTCACCTCATCTCAGAAACCTCTAAGGGTTTCTACCATGCCAAACGGCTACTGGAGTTCCTTCTTGGGTGGTTTTCCAGCCTTCTCCGGTGGGGTTTTAACACGAGCATGCCATAATCTCCACTACCTTCGAGTTTCACGGCAGGTTCTCCGATATCTCTGTTTTCTTATGAAAACCCTAACTTTTGAACTTTCTGATTTCTCTAGATCTGTAATAGATCTATACATATTATCAACTCTCTCCATGTCTTTTTTAAAAATTTCTCAGTTTCCTAAATGATTTCTCATCATTTTATAACTATGGTTTTAAAATCCTTTACAAAATAGTTCTTTCTAATTTCTTAGTATTATTTCATGATTTTATTATGTTTGAGCATTATTGGAACCGTTCTCTTTTTGTTTTAGTCATTTTGATAGAAACCCCAAACTTCTTGGTTTCAATCTGTGATTCTAAGTTATTTACGATAATGTTTTACCTATTCTATTATGATTGTTGCGCTTTCATGAGTACTCTGTGATTTTTTTTGTAACTTTTGCTCTATGCTTGCCATTAGGGTTTCTGACTCTTCATTACTTCTGACTAAATCATGTTTATCTTGTTATTACCTTTAATAATTTGCTATGTTCTATGCAAATCCCTAATTTGTGTGATTAGGGTTTCTGATTCTCTCCTATTATGTGTTTACTCTGTATAACCTATGTTGATTCTTAAATCAGTACTACTAATATTTGGAATCCCTAATTTCCTGTGATTGATTTCCTTTAATTGATTTCATGTGATAATCTTTACAACTATTAGTTATTTCATGCCTTATTACATGGCTGATTTTACTATCAATTGATTCTTACAGTAGTGCTTTAATCTAAACCTCATGAACCTGCCCCCAATTCCCTACTGTGTGCTTAATATGTTCGAAATCTTTCCTTATTTGCTGTACACGATTTCTTTACTTATTTGTTACCTGCTCTCTACCGTGTGAAGTGACTCCCTCAATTAAGGGGAGACTTCTGATTCTTATCCTTTACTGATTTTCGAGTTAGTACAATTACTGAACTTAATTGATTCTTTCCTTACAAATCCTGAACTTGCCCTCTTTGACTTGTTTGAATCTTTACCGTTTGAATTAAATGAGTACTTGCCTTAATTTCTGATTAATTGATTTCGAGTTCCTTAATTACTACTTGACTTTGATTTTTACCTTATTTACTACCTCATTTTCAACTATATATACTTCTGCTCTTTCATTGTAGAAGGGGACGAACATCAATACTATTCTAAGTTCTCTCTTGCGCTAGAACTCTTTCTCTCTTTCTTTCTTTGATCTACTAATGTTCTTTCTGCTCTTTGTCTATTGTTAGTCGGATGTAAGCCAAGGCTAACATTGTGCTCTCACTTTGCTTTGGCATTCCGCTTTGCTCTTTTTTCACTGGTATGTTCTAATTAATATCCAAGTCTCAAACCAATGTGTTTATTATTGTTTCAGTTTGTCATCTTCCTGATTTTCTTCTACTTGTGCTTCTACTGTTCAACCTGCAATTAAGTCTCTTGTTTATCTTTCAGTACTTACCATGCTTTATCTCCTTAAGACTTACATGTTGAGTCAATAATGCTTCTAGGTTTGTTGTCTATTCCTAATTTACACATGTTATGCCTGTATCCTACTATTGTCTATGTTCATATTTAAACTTTTCCATTTCTTGGTTCCCTGAACCTCTTTGATTTGTGTAATTATGATTGAACAAGTTTATTAAAACCATGTATCACTTCCTGATCTATTTGTCCCCTCTCCCATCGTCCTTGTGTGAAATTATGTATTGCTAAGCATGTTTGAATGGTCTGTTACTTCTGTTTGTTTTTCAAAAGCTAATCTTTCAAAACAACTCTCCAATTTTGTACACCTTTTTCAACTAAAAAAACCTTTCTCTCATTCTGGCACTTCACACTATTCTTAGAAATATAGGTTCTACCCCCTTCGTGTGAGCACTGCCTTGGGGACCTCTGAGTACCCATTGAACTCTGACACACAAGGCTGGTAATTCCAAACTGCACTTGTTCAAATTTTGGAAATTTGCTTGGATGCTGGTATTGGCCAGGGACCCATTGGGGCCCTAGGGAGCTTTGCCGCACCCAGGCCATGTAAGGCTGTGAAACTCGAAATGAGTGAGGTTGGAAGATTGGGCATGATTTAAGGCTCCTTATAGAAGTAACTTCTTATTTTCCTTTTGCTAATGTAATTCATTGTTATTGGTTTGTAATAACTTGTAAACGAATGTTTGGGGCTGGATAGTGAATATGGGGGGCTATGCATGCTTAGTCTAGTAATGGGTAGAAAACCAGCTTATAGTATTTTACTTTCTTACATGTGCAATAGATAACCTGTCTAGGACATGCATCTCATTAGAAATCCTGCTTTAGGTTCTTTACTTTCAGTATGTTATTATACTCATCTCATAAACCATGATTGCAGTTAATAACTATAACAAGTAATAAAACTATTATAAGGTATCATTACTGCATTTTTAAAAATCATAGCATTTAGAAACCATGTCTTTAGGTATCCCTGTGTGCATTAGATATCATGTTCTTTAGGACTTTATCTTCAGCATGTTTGTGTCAAGTTATATTTTACTGAACACCTGATTAGCATGTGTCTAATCTGATAAATATCGCTAATATATGGTTAAGTGGTTTAAAACATCTCTGCAAATATGTACCTCTAAAATCAGAATCAAATATGCATGTTCACCTTTTGTTTTGAAATTCTTAAACTCTGATGCTTTTAATTCCTGTTTTATCTCTTTCTAAAATTCACCCTATTTTCTTAAAAAAATCCTACCCCACCGTTTTTCAAATACTAATTCTGAAAATCATGCATTCATTTCCTCTTTAACTAAGTTATTAGATTGCTGCTCTATGTGTTACTGGATTTCAGAGTCAGTTCACTCTTTTCCAAAAGTCATTCGGATTGAACCCTTATCCTATTTTCTGAAATAGTTTACTCATTCTCCTTTTATTAAAGTTTTACTAAACTACTGATTTCTACTCCGCTCTGAACCGCTGGTCTTTTAAAAGTTACTGGCCCTTTGTGAATCACTTTTTCATTCTTACTTTACTGATTTTCTGAAGTTCTTCATCTGCTTTTATTGAAAACTTCATCTAAAATGATGTGCACTTTTAAATCCTGCTGCTATCTTTGAATTACTGGACCTTTTAAATTCAATCACTCTTCTTTAAGCTACTCTGTTTTAATCGTATTTCCTGCTTTATTACTAAGTTTCCAAGGAATCAGTCACTTACCAAAACTGCCGAAACCTACTGATTTTCAACTCAAAAACTCCTATTTTAAATCCTGACTTTGAGACCTTGATTGTGTTTGAGACGTGCTACTTACATGCTTACTTGTGGAGGGATATGTGAGCCTTTATTTGCCTTACGTGTTCCCTTACATGTAGTCCTACTTGTTATGTATGTCGCTTAGCATTTTGTCCTTTAAACCTAAGGGTTCATCCTAGTACTCACCTTGTAGGAATAATAGTCCTAAATACCCTCTAGGACTTATAGGATGGGACGGGTAATAGCACGCAATAAGTATTTGTGACCAACACACGCGCTTTAAATAACTTTTACGGGGTGGGAAGGGTAGAATACGGATATGATGACCGGTGCGCTAATACCACGTGTAGCCCTTCTTCGAGACGTGACATACCGGGTATTGCATTGATGTGATCCGTATTACTTTAAACCTAGGATAATCTCCTTAAACATTTTGTAATGTTATCAAAAACCTTTTAATAAAATTTATGATTTTGCGTGAAATCCCCTCTTATCTGATCCTTACTTGTTTGTTTGTCCAAGTTCACGAAACTTCTTGGCTGGGACCCACAGTTGTGGATCTTGAGGGGTGCCTAACACCTTCCCCTTGGGATAATTTTAAGCCCTTACCCAATCTCTGGTAATGCAAACTAGTCCATGAGTTATTATTCTAGGTGCCCTAACGTACCATAAAAAATCGTTAGGTGGCGACTCTTCCTTAAACCCTTTTCCTTTAAGGAGTTGTCCAAAAAAGTCATAAACCGATCTCTCCATACCTAACCCGTGCGATAGAAAAAGGGGGTGCGGCAATGTGTCTACCCCGGTGGGTGATTCTATAGTGGTAGATCGAGTCTACCGTGCTTGCTTAGTAGTTATTGGTGGCATGGAGACTCGGGTTGATCTTTTGCTTCTGGATATGGTTGACTTTGATGTTATATTGGGGATGGATTGGCTATCTCCCTATCATGCTATTCTGGACTGTCATGCCAAGACAGTGACCTTATCCTTACCAGGAGTACCAAGTTTGGAGTGGAGAGGGACTCCTAGTCATTCTTCTGGTAGAGTTATTTCTTATATGAAGGCTCGGCGCATGGTCGAGACGGGTTGTCTTGCCTATTTTTCCTATGTTCGTAATTCCAGTGCCGAGGTTCCTTCAATGGAGTCTGTGCCCGTGGTTCATGAGTTTCCAGAGGTATTCCCTGCTGAACTGCCGGGTATGCCACCCGACAGGGATATAGACTTTTGCATTGAGTTGGCTCCGGGAACTCAGCCCATTTCTACTCCGTCGTATCGTATGGACCCGCTAGAGTTGAAGGATTAAAGGAGCAGTTGTAGGATTTGTTGGATAAAGGCTTCATTACGCCTAGTGTTTCTCCTTGGTGTGCTCCAGTGCTGTTTGTTAAGAAGAAAGATGGCTCAATGAGGATGTGTATTGACTACCGGCAGCTGAATAAGGTTACTATTAAGAATAAGTATCCTTTGCCGAGGATTGATGATCTATTTTACTAACTTCAGGGTGCTACAGTGTTTTCCAAGATAGACTTGAGATCAGGTTACCATCAGCTGAGGATTAGGGCGCCTGATGTCCCTAAGACAGCCTTTCGCACTCGTTATGGACATCATGAGTTCTTAGTGATGTCATTTGGGTTGACAAATGCCCCTGCAGCTTTTATAGAGTTGATGAACCGTGTGTTCAGGCCATACTTGGACTCATTTGTGATTGTGTTTATTGATGATATCTTGATTTACTCCGGTAGCCGAGAGGAGCATGAGCAGCACCTTCAAGTCATCCTCCAGACTCTGAGGGATAGGCAGTTGTATGCCAAATTTTCTAAGTGTGAGTTCTGGTTGAGTTCAGTGGCATTTCTGGGCCATGTTGTGTCTCCAGAGGGTATTCAGGTGGACCCCAAGAAGATTTTAGCAGTCAGAGATTGGCATAGACCCACTTCAGCTACAGAGATTTAGAGCTTCTTGGGCTTAGCAGGTTATTATCGCCGATTTGTGGAGGGCTTTTCATCTATAGCATCCCCGATGACCAGGTTGATCCAGAAGGGTGCCCAGTTCAGGTGGTCGGATGAGTGTGAGGCGAGCTTTCAGAAGCTCAAGATAGCCTTGACCACGACAATGGTTTTAGTGTTGCCCACAGGTTCAGGACCGTATACAATGTATTGTGATGCTTCACGGGTTGGGCTTGGTGCAGTGTTGATGCAAGGCGGCAAGGTCATAGCCTATGGTTCTCGTCAGTTGAAGGTTCATGATAAGAATTATCAAGTCCATGATTTGGAGTTAGCAGCTATTGTTCATGCGTTGAAGATCTGGAGGCATTACTTGTATGGTGTGCCATGTGAGGTGTTCGCGGATCACAAGAGTTTGCAGTATCTATTCAAGCAAAAGGAGTTGAACATGAGGCAGAGAAGGTGGTTAGAGTTGTTAAAGGAATATGATATTACCATTCTTTATCATCCGGGGAAGGCCAATGTGGTGGCCGATGTTTTGAGCCGGAAGTCAGCCAATATGGGTAGTCTTGCTTATTTATCAGTCGGAGAGCGACCTCTTGCTTTGGATGTTCAGGCTTTGGCCAACCAATTTGTGAGATTGGAGGTTTCTGAGACTGGCGGTGTTTTGGCCCATATCGTAGCCCATTCCTCATTGTATGATCGTATTCGGGCCAGGCAGTATGATGATCGTCATTTATGTGTTCTTAGAGATACAATCCGGCACGAAGGTGCCAAGCAGGTCATGGTTGATGATGAGGGGGTTCTGCGGATGCTGGGCCATATTGTGTACCTAATGTTGATGGCATTCACGAGTTGATATTACAAGAGGCCCATAGTTCCCGGTATTCCATTCATCCGGGCGCCGCAAAGATGTACCAGGACTTGCGGCAGCATTATTGGTGACGGAGGATGAAGAAGGACATTGTAGCTTATGTAGCTCGGTGCTTGAACTGTCAGCAGGTTAAGTACGAGCACCAGAGACCCGGTGGGTTGATGCAGTAGATTCAGCTTCCCGAGTGGAAGTAGGAGCGTATCACCATGGATTTTGTAGTTGGACTCCCACGGACTCAGAGGATGTTTGATGCGGTGTGGGTTGTTGTGGATAGGCTGACCAAGTCAGCACACTTCATTCCGGTATCAGTTTCGTATTCAGCGGAGAAGTTGGCAAAGATCTATATGAGTGAGATTGTTAGATTGCATGGCGTGCCCATATCCATCATATCAGACCGAGGTACTCAGTTTACCTCCCATTTTTGGAGAGTATTTCAACGAGAGTTGGGCACACAAATTGAGTTGAGCACATCATTTCATCCTCAGACGGACAGACAGTCCGAGCGTACTATTCAGATCTTGGAGGATATGTTGCGAGCTTGTGTCATTGACTTTGGTGGTTCATGGGACCAGTTCTTGCCTTTACCTGAGTTTGCCTACAACAACAGCTATCAGTCGAGTATTCAGATGGCTCCGTATGAGGCATTGTATGGTAGGTGTTGTTGGTCCCCAGTCGGATGGTTTGAGACGGGAGAGGCTAGATTATTAGGTTTTGAGTTAGTCCAGGATGCTTTGGACAAGGTGAAGATCATTCAGGATAGACTTTGTATAGCTCAGTCCAGGCAGAAGAGTTATGCGGATCGTAGAGTTCGAGATTTGGCCTTTATGGTAGGAGACCGGGTATTTCTTCGAGTGTCGCCCATGAGGTTCGGGAAGAAGGGAAAGTTGAGCCCTAGGTTCGTTGGTCCATTTGAGATTTTGGATAAGGTAGGAGAGGTGGCCTACAGACTTGCCTTGCCACCTAGTTTGTCATTCGTGCATCTGATGTTTCATGTATCTATGCTCCGGAGGTATATTGCGGATCCATCTCATGTACTTGACTTCAGCGGTGTCCAGTTGGACAAGGATTTGAGTTACGAGGAGGAACCGGTAGCCATATTGGCTCGGCAGGCTCGTCAGTTGACATCGAAGAGTTATCCTTTGGTTCGTATTCAGTGGAGAGGTCAGCCTGTTGAGGTAGCGACCTGGGAGTCCGAGTCCGATATGCGGAGCCGATATCCCCACCTTTTCCCCAATTCAGGTACCTTTCTATGTCCGTTCGAGGATGAACGTTTGTTTTAGAGGTGGAGATTGTGATGACCCAAAAGGTCATCCTGTGTAAATTTAGCTAAAATTGAGTTCCGAGGCCCCGAAAGCCTCCGTTAATCTCACCTCGATGTGTGTGCGCAACCCGGGCGCGTAGCCGGGAAGCCTTTATGTGAAAACTTGATAATAAGTTGAAATTATATAATTAATTTGGATAAAGTTGACTTTGGTCAACATTTTTGGTAAACGGACCCGGACCCGTGATGTGATGGTCCCGCAGGGTCCGTAAGAAAATATGGGACGTGGGCGTATTCCCGAAATCGAATTCCGAGGTCCCAAGTCCGAAAATAAATTTTTAAAGAAAATTATTTTCTGAAAATAATAAAGGCTTTTGAAAATGAACTTTGATGTGAAAACTGCGTTACCGGGCCCGTATTATGCTTCCGGAGCCCGAAACAGGTTTAATATGGTTATTATGAGTTTTCTGTAAAATTTGGTAAGAAACGAACTTGGTTTGACGTGTTTCGGATAAAAAATGAGAAATTTAGAAGTTTATGAAGTTTGAGAAAATTCTATAGATTTTGGAGGTTAATTCATTGTTTTTGGTGTTATTTTGGTGGTATAATTACTTGAATTAGTCCGTAGGATAATTTTGAAGTCGTGTGTATATTTGGTTCTGAGTCCCGAGGGCTCGGGTGAGTTTCGGGGAAGCGTCGGAGTGCTAAAATGTTAGAAAATTTGGGGTAAGTGGGCTATTGCTGGTGTCTGTCATTTTGCTCTATGCGATCGCATAGGTTCTCCTGCGATCACATAGCTTTGTTCTGAGGGAGCATTCTGTTATACTATGCGATCGCATAGTGTGTTAGGTAGGCTGGGGGGCTGGGAGTGAGTTATTCAGTGCGGGCGCGTGCAGCGGTCTGCGATCGCATAGGGTGAGGCCCATAGAGCTCTGCAATCGCATAGGCCTTTATGCGATCACGTAGTATTAGCAGCAAGTCCTCTTCTGCGATCGCAACCCTTCTTCTGCGATCGCAGAGCACATTTTCGCCCAGTTCTTTAAAGTTCCAAAAACAGAATATCATTACGGGATTTTCTTATTTTGCACCATTTTCTTCTTCTCCAAACCCCATAGACGACTTTCAAGTTAGTTATCCTCCATAACCTCTTGGGTAAGTGATCCTAACTCTAATATCTTCCATTTTCCTTCATCAATCACTAGAATCTAGGTCTAATAACATGAAATCAAGGTAGAAATTAGAGATTTTGGGTAGAGTTAGGGCTTTTGGAGCTTTGGGGAATTCAACCTCGTTTTGGGGTCGGATTTCAAAATAAATTATATATTCGGGCTCGTGGGGGAATGAGTTATCGGGTTTTGGTCTGAACCTCGTGTTTGGACCAAGCGGGCCCGGGGTCAAATTTTGGTATTTTTGGAAGAATGATGGAAAATGTATAATTAGGCTTTGGAATTGGTTTATTGAGTAATTATTGATGTTTATAAGTCAATTATGTCTAGATACTATCGTTTCAGAGTTGGATTCGAGAGGAAAGGTTGTGATTGAGGCTTGACTTGCATTTTTGGAGCCGAGGTAAGTGTTTGGCCTAACCTTAGCTTGAGGGAATAGGTATAGAGTCTTATTTGCTATGTGTAATTCATTTCCAACGTATAGGTGAGGTGACGAATACCTATATGTTGTGGTCAAGCATGCCCGTGAGTCAAATGTGATGAATTATACCGTGTTCTTGATATTCTATGTGCTATGAATAACTGGTGATTTAGATGTGATACATTGATGTTGTTTCATGACGTGGGAAGTTATTGATTAATTGTTCAGTTGAGGATTTTTATTGTTGAAATTATGCCTCTGAGAGAGATTGGTTATAGCTGAGTCCCTTGCCGGGACGATAGAATTTTGTTGGTTATTTCGGTACATTGAGAACTTCTTATTGTAAACCTTTATATTGAATTGTTGTTTTTGTGTACATTATGCACGAGGGGACATTCCGTGCCGAGTGATCGTGAGACTATGCACAAGGGGACATTATGTGCCGAGTGATTATTATATATACACGAGGGGACATTCTGTGCCGAGTGATTATTATATATGCACGAGGGGACATTCCGTGCCGAGTGATTATTATTTATGCACGAGGGGACATTCTGTGCCGAGCGACTGTGAGATTATGCACAAGGGGACATTCCGTGCCTAGTGACTTTATTATTTATGCACGATGGAACATTCTGTGCCGAGTGATTGTGAGGCTATGCACGAGGGGACATGCCGTGCCTTTTGCTGCTTATTTACTTGTTTCGAGATGTTAATTCCTGTCTTACTTCTACATTTCAATTATTATCTCATCTTGTTGTTTTGGTAATTTATTTCCCTTATATCCCCAACATGTTTTTCCCCGTAACTGTATTTTCTGTTTATTTTCCTGTTATATTATTGAACTGTACATGTATTAATTGCGGTCGTGTCCTAGCCTCGTCACTACTTCGCCGAGGTTAGGCTCGGCACTTACTCAATACATGTGATCGGTTGTACTGATGCTACACCTACACTTCTTTATGTTGTGCAGATTACGCAGCCGAACCCGGTGGACATTGACGGAGGGAGTATCCTGCAGTCCATTTAGGAGACATCAAGGTAGTTCTGCGGGCCTTGGCGTCACCTTTTACCATTCTCCTTCAGTTCTGTCTTATTTTTATAGTTCAAAGACAATTATATGTATTTATTTTTCAGACCCTTTGTATTTAGTAATCTCATAAACAGTTCGTGAGTTAGTGACACCAGTTCTGGGTTAAATTTACGGGATTTATTTCGAAGCTTGTTATATAGTTCTGAAATTAGTTAGCTTTCATATTGTTAATCACAGTTGCCTTAGTTATCCTGTTCTTTTTAACTGTTAATGAGTTTATTTATTCAAAACGTTGGCTTGTCTAGCGGGTTCAACGTTAGGCGTCATCACGACCTGAAGGTGGAATTTCGGGTCGTGACATGGGAACGGATCGTTCGCCTCGACAGGTTAATAGATGCATATATGGTTCGCGCCGTTCGACCCTCCAGCAATGCATATTTAATTATTTTGTTGGATCGGGCCATACGTCCTCGGCGTTAGTTGCACATGTTATTTGCTTGCCATTTTTCTGCGACTTTAATCTGTTTTAAATGTCTTGAAATATAAATTGTCAACTGAAATGATAGAAATTGAAATGTATATTTATGGAAAGACTTGTAACTTCCCTAGTAAGTGTCAAGTCGACCCCTCGTCACTACTTCTTCGAGGTTAGACTGGATACTTACTGGATACAGATTGTTTATGTGCTCATACTACGCTTTTGTACTTAATTGTAAAGGATCTGGGGCGAGTGCATCTAGTTACCCATCCGGAGCGCGTTCTAGATATTTGGATTGAGATTCCACGGTGAGCTGCTCCCTTCTGATGTCGTTCAGCAGCTTGTTGGAGTCTCTCTTTTTGTTATTTGTTGTCTATTCCGTTTCAGACAGTAGGGTAGTTATATTCTTTTGTATATTCTACTAGATGCCCACATACTTGTGACATTAGTTCCTGGCACACACATTAGTAGACTATTCTTTTGGGATGTAATCACTTAATTATGATTTCTTTTGGCCATTTCGGTTTTAAATTTGCCTAAATTACTCGTTATTATCGAATGTTTTAAATTTAAGTTAAGAAATTGTTGGAAATGTGTTGGTAAAATAAATGGAACCCATTATTTGAATAGTGTTGGTTTGCCATCACGACCTAAAATGGAAATTGGGTCCTGACACGGCCAATTTTATTTGACTTTTATTTATTTATTTTGAACTGAAATACAAACATTTCCGTTTGTTCGCGTAAGATTGATCGATTAATTTTTATGTATTAAACAAAATAGTAACTTTACGTGTATGCTTTGTAACTTTACAGCGTACAATGCGAAGTAAACTGAGCTAGATACAGAACATTACATTGAATTTTGAAAGTTAGGGTAGTGTATAATATTTGGATCTTTAGAAGTGTTCTTGTATTATATGAGGTTAATAACATTTACTGTTGTGGCATGTAGCCATGGATTGCATTTAAAAGGTGTCCATATAAAACAAGAATTTACATGTTGACTAATCAAACAAAGTTTGTTGCAAGTCTGTTTTTGTTAGTAAATATTAGTATTAATTTTCAAAAGCTTTCATTTCTTCTCACAAAATCCAATCGTAGATTCACCATGTCTCCAATTGAAATACATTTTCACACATCAAAAAATCTGTCAAAAATATATTTTAACTTGAACAAAGTCATTTCGATTCACTAAACCTCTCTGATCTAATCAAATAAAAATGTTTTCCAAAACCCCCATTTTGCTTCAAAGACATTTGCTTAATACTCACCTTTTTCTCATTCTTTTTTCTTTCTCTCAATTACCATCGTTCTACCTCCATTTTCCAAAAATTAACCTCATTCTCCTCCGCCATCACAGCCGCCACCAACAAAAACTCTCCGACCACCGTTAACCACCTTGTTTTCTCAATTGCTTCTTCCTCTAAAACCTTTTCCAAACGCAAAGAACTCCTCCGTCAATGGTACAAACCTAACTCAACGAAAGCTTATGTATTTTTAGACCACACTCCATCGGATAATTCTCCAAAAAACATCGATCTTCCACAAATTTTAATTTACGAAAACACTTCTCGTTTCCCGTATACCCATCGTACAGGGGCACGTTATGCCCTTGGCATAACGTGCATGATAAAACAAGTGGTTGCACGTAACGATCATAACGTGCGATGGTACATTTTTGGAGATGACGATACAGTATTTTTCGTGGATAATTTGGTGAAGACGCTAGAAAAATATGATCATAATGAATGGTATTATATAGGGTCTAATTCAGAGAGCTATGTTCAAAATGCTTATTTTTCTTTTGATATGGCATTTGGTGGTGGCGGATATGCGATAAGTCGACCTTTGGCTAAGGCTTTAGCTGGGGTTTTGGATTCTTGTTTGATGAGGTATCCTCATTTGTATGGAAGTGATGCTAGAATTTTCTCTTGCTTGGCAGAACTTGGTGTAAGTTTAACACACGAGCCTGGTTTTCATCAAGTAAGTAAAAATTCAATGTTATTACTCTCTTCTAGTAGTAAAAAGTTATTATTACATGCGGAGTCAGAATTTTTTAGTTTATTGATGGTGTAATGGATAAATTATTTATACATATTAAAATTTTAAAATATAAATACAAGCTTGAGCTAAATTATTGAATTCTGTCGAAGTATTAATTATAATGGTGGCCACTTATCAACTTTGGAATTTGATTTATACTTCCTTCTTTTTTCTGATAATTCTGCTATTTGATACTGTTTCAAGTTGGGGAGATAGTGATATTGAAATTCGGTACATCTTGTTTCATTATAACAGTATCTCGGGAATAGAGGGAATATAAGTGTGAATGATTCATATAACTAATCCCAATTAATTTGGGAGTGAGTTAATTGTTATGATTGTTTCTTCGTCAATACAATTATCTTCTCAGCTATACACTTGAAAGAGGACAAATGGTTAAAAGCATTAAATGTATAGAGAAAGTCGATATTAATAGGGACAGGCTTCAAGATTTGACTTAAAAACCACCTCTCCTTTAATTGATTAATCCCTCCGGTCCAAAATAAGTGATTTTTCTGCATACTTTCATACAGATTAAGAAATCTATCTTTTAACATTAAATTATCAATGAAATTGATCATATTAACCTTTACTATCTCACATAAACACTCCTAATACATACTTCTACACTATTTACTCCAAGGACAATGTAGGAAAATAATTAATTTATTCTTGAATGGAAAAATTAAATTACTTATTTTGGACAACAAAAAAAAAGACCAAAAAATCACTTATTTTGGACCGGAGAGAGAAATGATTTGATCTAGCGGAGGAAATGAAATTGGTGTTAAAACTCTGTATTTGTAAAACAATTCTGGAAATAATAAAATAAATAAACAGAAATGTA
>ML297825.1:0-38163 GCA_005239495.1 Nicotiana undulata
CAAGGTTGTGAACCTTGTGTACATCTCCTGAATTGTTTCTCCTTCTTTCATAGTGAAGTTTTCTGAGAGTATAGCAATGTACCTCTAGACCTCTTCACTTGAGTTGTTCCTTCATGAGCAACTTGTATAGTATCCCATATTTCCTTGGAAATGGTGCAACTTTGGATTCTGTTGTATTCATCTGGGCCTAGTCCACACACTAGCCACTTCTTGGCCTTGGCATTCTTCGCCAATTTCTTCAGATCCTCAGTTGTGCAGTCAACCCTAGTCTTAGGAACATCTACTCCTTCAGCAGTTTTCTTCATTGTTGCAAGTGGTCCATCAGTGACTATCTTGCAGTTGATTGACCTTCCCAGTTCCCAGGTGGTGCACTCATCTTGATCTTTTCCTAGGTGTTAGCCTCTTCAAGGATAACCTGCTCCTATACCAATTGATGTTTTAGACTTCAATATTACACAATATTATACGTTAATTGTGCAATACCCAATTTTCGAGTGTTGTCTAATAAGAAGAACCTTGTTCTTCTTAGTATACTACTTTCGAGTGCGGAATAATAAAGCAGTAATAGTAAAGACACATGGATTTTTACGTGGAAAACACCTGTCTCAAAAGGTGAAAAAACCACGACCTACTCCTCAGTAGGATTTGCTCAAACACTTCACTAAAACTCTGAGCCAAAACGGACTTACAAAATAAACTCTTTTGTAATCCTAAGACTAACTCTAATCCTCTTTGTATCAACTAGCCTCTAGCTAATTTCTACAGATTTCAAGCTAACTCTAACTTGAACAATGTGTACCTATTACGATTGCTTCTAAGAAAGCTGATAAGATACAATATTGAAACTCCTACTACAATCAACTAGACTCAATACACAAACAATGAAACTGTTTCTTCTAGTTGAACTGTAGCCTTTGTATCGCACGAAAATTCTGCTTGCAAAATATCTCTGGGACTTTTGCTTCAGATCTTGATTCACTTTAGTACTTGTGCGTCAGTTATTTTAGCAGTAATACATTGATTATTTATAGATTTTGTTTGTTGAGTACATGATTCAATTCTGATCCAACTTTTCCTGGGTAAACGAGTTTGATTGTAACTCAACTTCCTTCCTCTACTTCTGTCCTAGCTGAAATCAACTTCTGTCATCTTTATGAGTTTGCAACCTTTTTGTATTAGAAGTCATTCTCCTAGTTCTTTGATACTCAGCAATCACTGATATCTCCTAGACTTGTACGATTCTTGTGCCAACTGCTTCGTTCAGATGTATCTGCTCTGATGGACCTTGTTAAACTTTTCACTCTTTGTCAATCTTCAAAACCCATTTAGTGACATGGGCCAACAATAAAATGTTATAAATGGACACAATTACGAAAGAGTCCAGATGAGGCTTGAAAACCCGATTCATCAAATCCATAAAGGCTGTTGGGGCATTAGTCAACCCAAAGGACATCACCAGAAATTCATAGTGCCCATACCTCGTCTGAAAGGCTGTCTTAGGAACATCAGTTGCCCTAATCTTCAACTGATGGTAGCCCGATCTCAAATCCATTTTCGAAAACACCCGGGCACCCTGAAGTTGATGAAATAAATCATCAATCCTCGGCAACAGATATTTATTCTTGATAGTAACTTTATTCAACTGTCGCTAGTCTATACACATCCTCATCGATCCATCCTTTTTCTTCACAAACAAAATCGGTGCACCCCAAGGCGAGACACTAGGTTTGATGAAACCCTTATCCAGCAAGACTTGCAACTGTTCTTTCAACTCTTTCAATTCTGGTGGGGCCATCCGGTATGGAGGAATGGAAATGGGCTGAGTGCTTGGAGCCACATCAATGCAAAAATCAATATCCCTGTCGGGTGGCATCCCCGGCAGGTCTGCAGGAAATACCTCGGGACACTCACGAACAATAGGAACTGAATCTATAGAAGAAACCTCAGCATCAGAGTCACGAATATGAGCCAAATAAACAAAACACCCCTTCTCAATCATGCGACAAGCCTTGGCATACGAAATCACTCTGTTGGGAGAATGACCAGGAGTCTCTTTCCATTATAATCGAGGTAACCCCGACAAAGCTAAAGTAATTGTCTTGGCGTGACAGTCCAAGATGGAATAATAAGGCGACAACCAATCCATGCCCAATATAACATCAAAATTGAACATGTCAAGAAGCAAAAGGTCCACACTAGTTTCAAGACCCTCAATGACTACTACACACGAACGATATACACGATCTACCACTATAGCATCCCCCACGGGCGTAGACACATAAACAGGAACACTCACGAAATCGCGGGGTACAACCAAATACGAGGAAAAATAGGATGACACATAAGAATAAGTAGACCCCGGATCAAACAAAACTGAGGCATTTCTATCACAAACCGAAATGATACCTATAATAACAGCATTTGAGGACGCTACCTCGGGTCTAGCTGGAAATGCATATAACCTGGGCTGGGCTCCACCACCCTAAACTGTCTCTGGGAGGACCTCTAATAGGCGGACCTTCACCTCTAGCAGGCTGGCCTCCACCCTTAGCGGCCTGACCTCCACCTCAAACAACCTGACCTCTACCTCTGGCTACCTGACCCCTACCCCTGACTGGCTGGGCAGGCGGTGCTGGAACTATAGAACGGGAACCCTGATACTGAGAATTATCCGACGCACGAGGACAATATCTATCAATATGCCTCAGGTCACCACAAGCGTAACAAAACCTCGGCTGCTGAGACTGTTGGCCGGCGAACTGACCATGTCGACCAATGTAACCACCCTGAACATTCTAGAGAGGAGGTTCACTGATAGGAGCTGATGGTGCACTGTAGACTAGCTGAGCCGAAGGAGGCATATAAGAACCACAACCACCTGAAGTACCATGAGATGCCGAAAGTGCTGAATGAAACGGCCTAGAAGGATAGCCTCTACTGAAATTAACCCCGCCTCCATATGAGGCACCACTAAAACCACCGAAATGGCGAAGTCACTTGTCAGACCCCTTACCTCCCATCCCAAAAACCGACTCCACTCTCCTAGCCACATTAGCCGCATCCTGAAAAGAAATCGCAGTCCCTATCTCTTTGACCATCTGCAACCGAATGGGCTGAGCAAGGCCCTCAATAAATCGCCTGACTCTCTCTCTCTCTCTCTCTCTCTCTATAGGAAACAAAACAATAGCATGTCTGGATAACTTCACAAAGCGATTCTCATATTGGGTCACAGTCATGCTGCCCTGCTGAAGCCGCTCAAAATGACGACGTTTCGCCTCTCGAGTAGTAACAGGCAAAAACTTCTCCAGAAAGAGATGAGAAAATTGATCCCAAGTCAAAGCAGGTGACCCAACTGGTCTAGTCAACAAATAATCCCTCCACCGTTTCTTCGCAGAATTGGTCATCTAAAAGGCAGCGAAATCGACCCCATTGGTCTCCAAAATACCCATATTAAGCAAAACCTCATGACAACTATCCAGATATTCCTGAGGATCCTCTGAAGTGTCACAACTGAAATGAACAAGGAAGAGCTTAATGAACCTTTCCAATATTCACAAAGCATCGGTGGACATAGCTTCCCCATCAACGGCCAGCGCTGGAGCAACTGGCTAAATTACCCCAACTGGATTGGCTGCTGGGGTTTGAATATGAGGAGTAGTCTGAATAGGAGTGTGGGTAGCAGAAGTCTGGACCCCTCCTCCAGCCTGAGATACAGTTGCTGCTACGAGGAATGTGCTAGTCTAGGCAACATTCTCCATAATGCCCACTAAACGGACCAAAGCGTCCTGAAGTACCGAGGTAGCAATAAACCCCTCTAGGACTTGAGCTGGTCCCGCTGGAACCCCCTCATTAATCTCAATATGGGGCTCCGCAGCTGGGGCTGCTGTCTGAGCAACAGGCTGAGTCCTGCCTCGGCCTCTAGCGCGGCCTCAACCTCTGCTCCTAGTAGGAGATGCTGCTGCTGTAGGAACGGAGTGTTGGTCAGCGGAAGAGGAAGCACTTGTTCTCGCCATCTGCGAGAGAATAGAAGATTTCAATCAGTATTTGAGATAACAAGAATCGCACGATAGAATAGGAATAAAAATGGAGTTGTTTCCTAACTCGATAGCCTCTGAGAGATAAGTAAAGACGTCTACGTACCGATCCTTCATACTCTATTAAGCTTATTCGTGAATTGTGAGATCTAAGAATCCCTGTGCTCTGATACCAACTTGTCACGACTCAAATTCCAAACTTAGGAATCGTGATGGCGCCTAACACCACACTTTCTAGGCAAGCCAATGTTAGAACTTGATTAGCCATTTTCATTTGAATATTTATTTAACACAATAAGACAATCTAAAAATAACCTACATCTAATAACTTCCAACGCATGTCTTTACGAATAATATAATAAATGAATGAATAAACTGAGCCACGAACTAAATATATAACTATAAGACTACCCCAGGGTCTGGTGTCACAATTCACGAACTACTAAGAATACTACACATAATGGGATGAAAGAAATAATGTATCTATTTTGAGTGAAATAAAAAAGTCTCTATAAAACTAAGAGAAGCCTCTAGGAATCTGCGGACGCCAGCAGATTCACCTCGTGTCTCCGAACGATAAAAAATTAGCTACTAAAGTCTCCTAACGTTGGACGGTACCTGGATTTGCACAAAAGAGTGCAGAGTGGAGTATCAGTACAACCGACCCCATGTACTAAGTAAGTGTCGAGCCTAACCTCGACGAAGTAGTGACGAGGCTAGGACAAGACACCACATAAAACATGGATATACATAATTATGCTTGCAGGAATAATAGCAATTTAAGAATTTAAGCAACAATAAATGGGAAGGGAGCATGCGATGGGGAATTTTTAACATAAAGCGAGAGAAAACAACAAGACAGAATCAGACACTAATCAACAATAATATTAGCAATTCATAATAATAAGAATGGAACTTGCACGACATCACCCTTCGTGCTTTTACTCTCAGCCTCACCAAAGAACAAATAGAATACACGACATCACCCTTCGTGCTTTTACTCTCAGCCTCACCAAAGAATAAACAGAATACACGACATCACCCTTCGTGTTTTTACTCTCTTCCTCGCCAGATTATACTTAAGAATTCACGGCATCACCCTTCGTGCTTTACTCTCTTCCTCACATTATAAGTAAATCATGCACGACATCACCCTTCGTGCTTTACTCTCTTCCTCACCATATAATCAAATCATGAACGACATCACCCTTCGTGCTTTACACTCTTCCTCACAATATAATTAAATCACCAATAACATATAAAAAGGAATTTCACAAAGAAACGGTATTTCTTCATACATTCAATCACGGATTAATATTTCAATCTCAACTCATTGTTCTAAAAGGAATTTCACAAGAAATTAATATTTCATCATGGTTACTATGATCATTTATCATTTCAGTCTCAACTCAATATTCAAAATAATAATCATCTCGGTGGAACCAAATACTAGTCTCTCAACATTTCTCTAACAACAATTAATCACAGATGATGGGCTTTAAGACAACCAAAATAACAAGAAATATCATTTACTCGCATGGTATGATCTGACCACAACGTATAGGTACTCGTCACCTCACCTATACATTGGATTTAGCAAACAAACAGGTAACAATTAGTACACAGTACCTATTCCCTCAAGATAAGGTTAGACACAACACTTACCTCAATTCCCCAGGCCACTTACGTCTCAATTATAGCTTTTCCCTTCGAATTCACCTCCAACACACTCGAATCTAATCATAATTAGCTTAATATCATTAATTGATGCTAAAGGAAGTAAATTTACTAAAAATTATGATTTTTCCTAAGTTTTCTCAAAAAAAGTTAAAACCCGACCCTGGGCCCTCTTGGTCCAAACTCGGGTTCGGACCAAATTACATTTACCCATTCACCTCCGAGCCCTAATATGCAATTAGTTTCGAAATCCGACCCCAATTCGAGGTAAAAATTTGATTTTTGACAAAATTTCCTAATTCTACCAAAACCCTCAATTTCTACCATGAAAATTCTAAATTTGTTATTGTAAATTAGTGAAATACAATGGTGAATTGAAAGAAAGCAGTTAATGGACACTTACCTATGATTTTGGGAGCTAAAGGTCTTGATAAAATTGCCCTAGGTCTTCTACTCTTGTGAGAAATAAGAAGAAAAAAATGGCTGGAGTTCTAATTAATTTGAACTCACCTGCGGTAGGAGCACGTGCGGAAAAGATTCTGCTTCTGCGGAAAAGGAAATGGCCACAGGGGACGCACATGCGAAGGGGGTTCCGCACCTGCGGAGGGAGGGGGCTAAGCTTGGGTCGCATCTGCCGCTGCAGCTCGCACCTGCGAGATTGCACCTGCGGCCCAAGGCTCGCAGGTGCGGGCACACTAGAACTGGTGCACCAGCATCCTTGTTGAGTTTTAACTCAACCCGCGCATCGTCTGAACGACACCCGAGCTCTCAGGGCTCCAAACCAAACATGCACGCAAGTCCAAAAACATCATACATACTTGCTCGTGCGATCAAATCATGAAAATAACATCTGAAACTATGACTTTAACCTCAAAACTTATCATTTTTCTCAAGAACACTTAAATTTTACTATTTCTCAACCAGACGTCCGAATCGCGTCAAATCAACTCCGATTTTCACCAACTTTCACAGATAGTACTTAAATATTATAACAAATTTGTATCGGGATCCGATACCAAAATACGTACCCGATACCAATGGTTTTAAACATTAATTCATTTCTTTATTTCATTAGTAATTCAGCAAAACAATTTTTTGAAAAATTGATTTCTAAGGCTTGGGACCTCGGAATTCGATTCCGGACATACGCCCAAGTTTGATATTTTACTGCAGACCTCCCAAGATCATCGGAACACATATTCGGGTCCGTTTACTCAAAATGTTGACTCAAGTCAACTAACACCAAATTTTAACTCTAGAAATTACTATTTCTCACATTTTCACATAAAAGCTTTCCGATTTTATGCCCGGACTGCGCACGCAAATCGCGGTAATTAAAATTAGTCTTTTATGGATAATAAGCCTAGAATGGAGTCTTAATTCATAAAATGACCCCTTGGCTCATCACACAGAGCATGTTATCCTTGAAGAGGCTAACACATTGGGAGAAGATCAAGATGAGTGCACCACCAGGAAATTGGGAAGGAAAATCAACTGCTAGGCCACCACTCTTCAATGGCCAGTACTATTCCTGGTGGAAAAATAGAATGAGAGACCACATCATAGGAGAAGATTACGAGCAATGGGGAATTTTCACTTATGGTCCCCTAGCTGCCATGAAGAAGAATGCTGAAAGAGTGATGAGCCAGAAACAAGAGCTGACTGCACTGCTGAGGATTTGAGAAAATGGGAGAAGAATGCCAAGGCCAAGAAATGACTTGAGTATGGACTTGGTCCTGACGAGTACAATAGAATCCAAAGTTCTACTACTGCTAAGGAAATTTGGGACACTTTGCAAGTGGCTCGTGAAGGAACACCTCAAGTGAAGAGGTCCAGAGGAACTCTACTATATACTCAATATGCGAATTTCACCAAGAATGAAGGGGAAACCATCCAAGAGATGTATACAAGTTTCACCACACTGACAATTGAACTTAAGTCTCTTAGAAGTGTTATTCTGGAAGAAGACAAAGTTGAGAGGATTCTGACAAGGGTTCTGCCAGTCTCTTGGGAAAGCAAAATCACTACAATTCAGGAATAAAAAAAGATTTCAACTCTTAAGTTGGATGAGCTAATTGGAAATCTCACTGCTTATGAACTTAGAAGGCAAACCATGAAGATTGATGTACCCAAGAAGTAAAGGATCCTGGCACTCAGAATCACTGAAGGTGTTGATCTAGAAGAAGATGAGATGTCTATGATCACAAAGGACTTTAAGAAATATCTAATGAGAGGAAATGGTTCTTCAGGAAGTGGAAACTACAACAAACCAAGGGTTCCTGAAAAATAGACCAATGAGGGTTACTACAAGTGTGGGAAAATTGATCATCACATCAAGAACTTCCCTCAATGGGAAATAGAATGGAAGAAGGAAAAGGTTGAACGAAGAAACAGGAAGAAGGAATAGGTTCATCCCAAGAAAAACAAAGGATCAACAAAGGCTATGGTTGCTGCTTGCGGAGAAAGTTCAGATGAGGACTTAGATGATGAAGATGGAGATGAACAAGAACTTATGGCAATTGGAGAATCTGATGAGGAATCTGAGGTAAGTATAATTCATCTCAAAGACAAGATTAAGTTTTTTTCTAAAGAAAAACTTTCTGAATTACTTCTAGATTTCATTGATGAATCTGAGGAGATAAATAAAGAAAAGGAACAACTTTCCAAGGAATGTGTGATTTTAAAAGTAAAGTGTAAGAACCTGTAACTCAGAGTTTGTGAGACTGTAGGTGAGAATACTGCACTGAATAACCATGTTCATTCATTTGAAGCAAATGTCCTAGAACTAAAATCTAAAAACCTAAAATTGAAATTAGGAACAAGTAAGAAGACAACTGATTACACATAACTCGCTCTAGAGGAAAACATAGGTAAACTGAAAGATGAGTTGTATAAGAAGGATGAGCAGGTAAGAGTCTTGAAGGAGGATCTATGCAAGGTCAAGCATGAACTAGACAAAACTTGTAAATGGAACAGGTCCTCCGATTCTCTGTCATGGCTACATGAACATCATAGTAGTAATAGAAGAGGACTTGGCTTTAGGAATCATCAACCTAAGTGGGATCCCAAAAGAAAGTACCTCACTCTTCCTGAGAACAGGATTTGTACTCACTGTGGTAAAACAGGTCACTATAAAAGTGAATGTCATACAAAAGAAAAGGCAAGCCAAAAGAACAAAAATTTGTTCAAGGGGAGAACTAGCTACCAAGTTGGGCTAAAAGGAATTTAATTCATCCTTTTGCCTACAGAAAGGGACCCAAACTAGTTTGGGTTCCTAAGACTAACCCTAGATTTCTTTTTGCAGGTTCAAGTGAAGGGGAGAAACCAAACATGGTACATGGATAGTGTCTGCTCAAAGAACATGACACGAAGCAAGGACCAGTTCCTTTCACTTGAGGACCTCAAAGGAGGTAATGTCTCCTTTGAAAATGGGAAGAAAGGTGAGATCATTGGGGTTGGTAAGGTAGGTAAGACTGACTCTCACTCTATTGAGAATGTTTACTTGATAGACAGCTTAAAAATCAGTCTAATTAGTGTATCACAATTGTGTGATATAGGTAACTTGGTAGCATTCACCTCTAATAAATGTTTTGTGATTAATCTTACCATTGACAACATTGTTTTGCAGGGAAAAAGAGTGAACAATATATACATTGTAGATCTTTCCACCCTTTTAGAAAATGAACTCACTTGCTTAAGTGTGATGGATATTGATCCTCTCATTTTGCATAAAAGACTTGGACATGCAAGTCTGAGTCAACTCAACAAATTAGTCTCTAAGAACTTGGTGATAGGACTGCCTAACATCATGTTCAAGGAAGACAAAGTTTGTGAGGCTTGTGCAAGGGGGAAGTAGGTAAGATCCTCTTTTAAATGCAAGAAAGTAGTAAGTACCACCAGAACGATGGAACTGGTCCATATGGATCTCTGTGGTCCAATGAGAACATTAAGTAGATGTGGTAAAAGATATGTGATGGTGCTTGTTGATGATTACTCTAGGTTTACTTGGACATTGCTTTTAACATCTAAGGATGAAGCATTTGACATGTTCACTTCTTTTGTTGGAAAAACTCAGAAATAACTAGGTAATCAACTTGCATCAATTAGGCCTGATCATGGCACTAAATTTGAAAATGCTAAATTTGCTGAATTTTGTGATGAGCATGGCATAGATCATAATTTTTCTTCTCCTAAAACTCCACAACAAAATGCATTAGTTGGAATAAAGAATAGGACGCTTGAAGATATGGCTAGGACTATGCTTCTTTCCAGTAAACTACCCAATAGCTTCTGGGCAGAAGCTGTAAATACTGCATGCTACATCATAAATAGGTGCATGACTAGACCTCTTGTAGAGAAGACTCCCTATGAGTTACTTAAAGAGAGAAAATCATATATATCACATCTTAGGGCATTTGGATGCAAGTGCTTTGTGCACAACAACGGTAAAGACTCCCTAGTAAAATTTGATCCCATAAGTGATGAAGGAGTATTCTTTGGATATTCTTCACATAGTAAAGCTTATAATGTTTATAACAAAAGAACTATGTGTGTTGAAGAAAGTGTTCATGTGGTTTTTTGATGAAACTAACATCTTTTCTGAGAGACAGGAACATGATGATGAAGCAATTGGGCTAGCAAGAAACTTAAATGAAACCACACCCCAGACTGAAGCTACACTGGAGGAAGGAACAAGTGATGGAACAGGTTCATCCACCCCAGGCTACATGACAGGGGGAATAGAACAAAGAGGAAATGATCATCAAACATCAATGGAACTTGTCCATGAACCTGTTCAACAATAACAAAACACTGAAGGAACATCAAGGGGAAACCAGTTGGTTGTGAGACCTTACAAATATCAAAGTTCTCATCCCATTGAGAACATCATTACTGACCCAACCTCTGGAATCAAAACCATATCTTCATTAAAGAATCTTTGTGCTTTTGATGCTTTCTTAGCTCTTATTGAACCTAAAAATGTTGCTGAGGCTTTGAAGGATGCAGACTGGGTATATTCAATGCAAGATGAACTCAACCAATTTTAAAGGAGTCAAGTTTGGCATCTGGTACCAAGACCCTTGGATAGATCAGTAATTGGCACTAAGTAGGTCTTCAGAGATGAAGATGGAACAGTTACAAGGAACAAGGCAATATTGGTGGTTCAAGGATATAGTCAGGAGGAGTGAATAGATTATGATGAAACTTTTGCTCCAGTTGCAAGGTTGGAAGCAATAAGACTCCTCATAGCCTTTGCTGTTGACATGGAATTCACCCTTCACAAGATGGATGTCAAGAGTTCCTTCCTCAATGGTTATCTAAAGGAAGAAGTGTTTATCAAGCAACCTCTAGGGTTTGAAAGCAAGTAAAATCTTGATCATGTGTACAAACTTGACAAAGCACTTTATGGAATCAAGCAGGCTCCAAGAGCATGGTATGAAAGAGTACCAAATTTTTTGCTTGAGCATGACTACAAGAGAGGTAAAATTGACAATACTTTATTCTTAAAAAAAAAGGTAAAGATCTCTTGGTAGTTCAGAAATATGTTGATGATATAATCTTTGGAGCAACTACTGATAAGCTAAGTAATGAATTTGCTAAACTAAATGGGAGTGAATTTGAAATGAGCATGATGGGTGAACTTAATTTCTTTTTAGGCTTACAAATTAAAAAAAGATCAAATGGAACTATGATCCATCAGCAGAAGTATGTAAAAGAGTTGCTTAAAAGGTTTGAAATGGAAGATTCCAAAGAAATGGACACTCATATTGCAACAACTACAAAGTTGGATATAGATGAACCTGGTTGTCACGACCCCAAATCCTAAGCCGGCCGTGATGACGCCTATCGTGGAATTAGGCTAGCCAAATAATCGCGCATTAACATAAAACTTTCATAAATTTCAAAACTGTTCCGATATTTCATATAGTTCTTTAGATTTCACAGTTTTAAACAAACAAAATGAAATGAATAGTCTAGATACTGCCCCAGAACCTGGAGTCTACCCGTCAAGAGCATCTATGAGTAATACAAAATAAACTCTACTTTCGTACTACATTCCAGTCTAGGAACAAGAAGCAAATAACAGAATAAGAAAGGAAAAAGAGAAAGTTGTGGACGCCGAACAGCTACCTCATAATTCCCACTCCGGCTCCAGGAGACAAGGAAGGAAACTAGCACTCAGAACCAACACCTGTATCTGCACACATGGGTGCAAGGAGTAATGTGAGTACGCCAACTCAGTAGTAATGAAGGTAAATAAGGTCTGGGCAGTAAGAAATACATAGGATCAAATCATCAACTCACAATAAGCACAGTCTTTCTTTCCAACAGTGTATACGTTAAATCATCACGCTTTAAAAGCCGATTTCAGTGCAAATCCTTTGCAAAATGTAATTTCCAATAGTTTCAAAAAAATGTTCAAGACGTTTAGTGTAAAATGATATGAATCATAAGTATCCACTCAGGCAAAAACATCAATAATATTCCTCTCATCAGGCATAACATTACTCAGAATCAGTCCCTCAGCAGGCCTCACAATCACTCATCATTAGCCCCTCGGGAAACCTAACAGCCAATCATGCCTCCCAATCACTCGTCTCTCGGCACTCGGCACTCGCACTCAGTAGGTTCCTGTACTCACTGGAGGTGTACAGACTCCGGAGGGGCTCCTACAACCCAAGCGCTAATATTAAGACATCTCGTGGCATAATCACTCAAGCTCTCGGCCTCTCACATATCATAACACTGTAACATGTTGCGGCGTGCAGCCCAATCCCATAATATGCTCATAACATAGGCCCTCGGCCACACTCAGTCAGAAATCTCTCAAAAATGCCACTCGGCTATCAACAAATGGGGTACTCGACCCAAAACAGTATTTTATATCATAAAAATAGAGTAACAAGTCTGAGTTTCGAAAACAATTAAAAATAATATGACTGGGTGTAGATCATGAATAAATACAGTGAGGAATATCAAAAAAAGCTCTCAAGGGGTCTAAACAGGTTGGCACAAGGCCCCAAACAAGGCGTACAACCCAAAATACAGTAATAGTCTTCAAACACAATTTATCATATGATTTAGAAATAATTAAGCAACTCATAGTTGCCATGGGAAGGACCAAGTCCAAATCCCCTAATCAGTGCACGCCACGCACTTGTCATCCAGCATGTGCCTCACTCCAAAATAGTGAGAAAATACTAAGTCTGGTGTTTCGTACCTTCATGACAAGATTACAATCATTACTTACCTCAAACCGGCCCGAAAACTACTCCGCAATGCTCTTGCCTCTCGAATCGGCTCCCGATTGCCCCGAATCTACAAAAACCACATTAATAACATCAAAATACGCTAGGGGGACGAAACCCATTCGAATATTATCACAATTAGGCACAAATCCCGAATTTGGCAAAACCCGACCCTTGGGGCCACGTCTCGAAATTCAATAAAAATCACTAAACTAGAATCCTTATCTTCCCACGAGTCAAAATACATCAAAATCCATTCACAATTGGTCCTTCAATTTCTCAATTAAAGTCTCTAAATTCCCAAGCCCTAAACCCCAAATATAGGCACTAATTTCCATGAATTTCACCCTTAATCAGTCCAAAAATCACATAGAAATGAATTTTAGGTTCACAAATCGTACCTTAACGAATTTCTCTTGAGTTCCTCTTCAAAAACCCTCCAAAAGCTTTAAAACCCGTGCAAAAATGGTGGAAGAATGACCCAAAAATCGCTAGGGGTCCTGTTTATATGTTCTGCCCAGCGATGACCGCACCTGCGGTCCTTTTCTCGCACCTGCGGACCCACACTTGCGGTCCTAGGTGCGCACCTCTGGCATCCTCCCCAATGGCCGCATCTCTGGCATCACCTCGCCAGACCCTGTCATGAAGAGCGAGTAAATGTGGGTCATCATACTGGCGTGCTCTAATCTGGTCACAAAGAGAAGACTTGGAGGCTACACGAGCTAACACCCTGCGGGGCTCTAATAGATCCAATCTCACCAACTGACCCGCTAGGGCCTGGATATCAAATGCTAATGGTCTCTCTGCTGCTGGAAGATATGCTAGACTCCCCAAACTCTCTGCTCTCCGACTCAAGGCATCGTCCACCACATTGGCCTTCCCCGGATGGTATAGAATAGTGATGTCATAGTCCTTGAGAAGCTCCAACCATCTCCTCTGACGCAAATTTTGATCCTTTTGCTTAAGCAGATGCTGCAAACTACGGTAGTCAGTGAAAATCTCACAATGCACCCCATACAAATAATGACGCCAAATCTTCAAGGCGTGGACAACAGCTGCTAGCTCAAGATCATGCACTAGGTAATTCTTCTCATGCACCTTCAGTTGTCTGGACGCGTTTACCGTCCTGCATCAATGTCACGACCCAAACTAGAGGATCATGACTAGCACCCGGGCCATATTTGCCGAGCACCAACGAACATTTTATCTAATCTTCTTTACTATCTTTAAGGGATAACGAGATCTAGAAAATGGTAGATATGGATTATGAACATACATCACATGGGATGACAAGATTGCTAAGAAACTACAAAAACGGTACGAGCTACAACGCTGCCATGAAAGACTATACAATAAAAATTAGCCAACAAGGCATACCAAACTATACATGAGTCGACACCTGTCTACGAGCCTCTAAAGGATCATAAGTAATGCAACATAGCCGGAAAAGGGCCCCGACATACCCATAACATATATAACTAAATGCATACCAAGACCACGGCAAGTCCGGAGAAGGGATCTCGCCTATAACCGTTGAACAGGAAAGCCTACTGTGGTGGGGGAGCTGCGTCTACCTGTCTATCAGGACCTGCAACACGACATGCAGCGTCCATAAATAAAAAGGACGTCAGTACGAATAAAGTGCTGAGTATGTAAGGCAGGAAAACATAAATAAGAATAGTAATGTAAAGAGAGATGTAGGAGATACAACCTGTAGCATCTGAGTGCTTTTAAGAGACTGTAACATTAAATGTCTGATACATATATATACATAATCTTTTTAAAACATCCGCCTCTGTGAGCATCATCATCATCATAGAACATTTGCCTCTGTGGGCATCATCATCATCATATCATACCCGGCCTCAAAGAGGACTCGGTAAACCCAATTGATCAGTGGTTGCACAATAGGTGCCATACCTGGCCGACTATAGCGCGGCTCAGTAGAGTAAAATAGATACATATATATAATGCATGCAGGACTCATTGGAATCATTTTCTGAACATTTCGGAGTGACGTAAGGTCGATATTCTCCGTACACATCGTTAGGGATACTCTTCATCGAGAATCTTATAAGAATCAGGAAGTACCAACAACATTGATAACATAAGAATAAGAGAAGCAACCTCAACATCAATTGTTCCATAAGAAGGGAAACAATGTAAGTACTGCTAGCTTCTAAGAGTAGAGTATCTTTGGAAGCTCGTTCATTGCATTATGTACAATCGGAGTCGTGCAAAAGAAGGAAAGGGATAGCCTCACATACCTTGTATATACTGACCCAACCTCAAGCTACGCAAATGTCACAACTCCTTAATCTACAATAAGAGAAACGACACTATCGTTATCGTTTAAGCGTCATAACTATTATGTATCGACCACAACCTTTTTTACGATGAAATGGACAGCACCTCCTCTATATATATGACTTCACACAAGTCAAAACAATCACAAAACAACATCAATAATAATCATATTGAGCCTCCCAAAATAGTCCACACACAACCTAATCACTTCATACATAAGATAACCACCGTAGTCGTGTCAAACGACCTGGAAATGTTACAACGAACGACCACATCACAGTCCTACATCAATATGGTGTTTCTCCACACCTTCATCCTCCAAAACTCCACAAAATAGTAGTAAAATACGCATCCCAACAGCAATAAAAAACAGTCCGCTACAAGTCAAATAACTCGAACTCACGACTTCCGATCACCGTCCCGTGAGTTCTAACTATTAGGAAACACATTTATCAACCTTCCTTGATATTTAAGCACTTAAATACCGATATTAGACTTTTCTTAACTATATATTAACTTCCAAAACTCTAACTACAAAGAAAAATGAGAGGCGCTATAATGACACTTACGTCGTAGGGATCGTTTTGATGTTATTGCTTCTCGATTTCATGCCCGGGATGATATTCATATTTGAAACCCTAGAATATAGCTTGAGGTTATGTTTATGGGTGTTCTATGGTCTTTCTATGTTGAATAATTAAGATAAAGCCGACCTAAGGTTTATATATATCAAGTTTGGAAAAGGCAAAGAGGTGCTAGCTTGGCACCCTAGGATTGGTCCATCTTCCGACGCTTATATTTTTTTATCCCGATGTCGTATGAATTAACGGTTAAGAGATTTGAAAACTAAATTCCAAGACCTTGAATTTGGTATATAATATGTCCCAATAAGACCTCATATAATACATGAAATGTATTTCTCAAAAAGCTCTAGTGATCCACCTACTTGTCACTTATGATGTCTTTGCAGTCTCGCAAAACGTCAAATATCTCACTACTCCACTCGTACGTCGTATCGATGAACGATTTAATGAATTTGAAACTAGACTCATAGATATTAAATTTGTTTGGTAGATCATCCAATAATTCCATGTATATTGGGAGAAAATCTCGGTTTTATATGACCTAATTTTCAGCACATTATGAGTGTAACTTGTGAAGACCTTTGTCGACTTTTGTTCCACAACTTGCTTGACTTAAAAATGTAGAACACAACTATAATACGATAAAATTTAACTCATAGCATAACCTCATTATCATGTAATGAACCATAGTCTCACCCTAAAGTACATGTTATAACATTCCAAACTCGTCGACTTTCGACGAACTTATTTTCTTCAATTGGTTTAGCTTCTAAGCTTTCCAAACCAATTGGTACTCGTTATTCATGATCTTAAATATTTGTAACATCCAATGTAACATTATTAACTTACTTTATATTCCATAAAATATAATCTTATTTCCTAGTTTACATCAATTGACTTACGATGTACTCTCACGTACGAAAACATGGGGTGTAACATCATTCCCCCCTTTGGAACATTCTTCCTCGAATGTTGACTAATGCACTTTTTCATATCTTAAGCAATAAATCTTACGAATAATTTAATATTGTCTTTTCCATCTAGGGAGTTGTTCGGTGAATAAATCCAAAGGCTAGAACATTCCCCCATTTAGGCCTCTTTCTCACACCACGACTTGTGGTCGAACTCCTTTCAATGTCGTAACTATTTCTACCTTCTTTCATGCAGCCTAGACAATTCTAACCTTGAATGTGTGCCAATGCGACTCTTATCTCCTTTTTTTTATATTTCTTGTTAGCTTTTAACCTATCTTTAGGATTCACTTGGTGAACATATATTTTACTATGACAAGTTGTCCCTATGGGAATCTATAGGTGTACTAAAGTTCTTTGTTTGGCATTTTGTTGAATTACGACTATTGATATATCTTGTTTCATAGCCTCAGTTATCTATGCTTATGGGTTTACCACTACTAGGTAGGTCATACTATACCATAACTTTTACTTTGGTTTATTATTATGGAGACTTGCCACCCAACTCCAGGTTTTTTTCTCACCGCTTATCCTATATGTATAAATCTAAGCCCTTTAATGCTTTCTTATTACCGTCCATCTTAATAATGACGGCATAATCTCATCTCATACTTTGTAACTTTCATCCATTCATTGTTGATTCACCTTAATATTGATCTATAATCAACCACTGATTATTTAAAATCTCTTATATAATATATCGTCACTAGGGCTTACGTCTCATCGGGGAACATCTGAAATGATTTTCCTGATCCACTTAGGGACGATACTATAACGCAATAACTGTATTTCATAGCATCCCAATGTGATTCATCTTATGGGGGTATTCTAATCCCGTGTAGTTCATGAAATACTTGTTCTCAAAATCATTACTCAATCAAAGGTCTAAACGTCATCCTCTTATCATTTATCACAATTACACCCTTACTTTACTATTATGGTAGCATTCTATCTCTTCTAAATGCTCCTAGTTTTAAACTCCTTTGAGTTCACTCATGCTATACTGAGCTTTTTATAACTGTATGGAAACCATTAGCTCTCTTGTTGTGATGGGTTTAATCCCGAGGAATTACCTATTTTTGTCACCTTCTCACTCACATTTTCTTATCCTTACTCCTGCCTAGCTAAAACCTTGTTGCTCTACCATACTTTAGCTTGCGACCTACGCACATCTACTTATACTACTCGTAACCTTCCTTTCATCATGTTAGCATGATAGATTTTCTTTCACGCCTTCTCAATTGTCTTTAAATGTAAACAATTACTTTTCCTGGTCGTTTTGCCACTTGCTGCATGGATACTTGGCCTATCTTAGTGCCCATGAATACGGGAGTTCCCTGTAACTCATATGATCTCAATTATCAACTTTTGATTGATTTTTTTTTCTTCCGTTCATTAGCTACGATAGATGCCACTTTCTTATGGAGTGCATACAACATTATAGTGAGACTGCTGTTACAAGACCATTTCTACTTTAGGTCACTATGCTTATGTTGAAGCCTGCTTCCTTATTTCCTCAGCTAGTCTTTCGTTGTAGTACTTAGGGAAGAACTTCTAACTCTTATAAAGTTGAGACCTTATTACATTGTATATCCCACGGTATTTTTAATGTTCTTACTCGCCTACCATTATCCTTAGTTACTTATCTCCATGCCCTTGTGCTTGTAGGGTTTATTTTGAATTGAAATTTCAGTTGTCTCCATTGTGGCACTCTCTTTTATTTCCGTAACACTTATATTGTACCTTCTACTACCCCAACTTCTATCTGAATATTTCTCGAGGATTACAAATTTGTATCTAAGAGACTGAATTTCCTATGTCGGGTTTCACTACGTTTATCTTGCATTATCTACTGATTTGCCTATATCCTCCTATCTAGCCATAACTAGGCTCTTCCTGAATCAACTAGTGACTACCCATTGGTCCACTCTCATATCTTTATTTTATGTAACGCCTCTTGGGTTATGTCCTTTGTCTTAACTTACCTCTTGTATGGGATCCTTATGTATCAAGTGTTCATTCCCACTTATATATCAATATCATCGAGTGCGAAACCCTTATTGATTCTCCCCAACATCATGCTTTCATAATGTTCTGGAGTTATATTATATCTGTAGGATATGAATAAATGCAATCTTATTCCTTTCACCTTTTTACCACATTCTTCCTTTACCATTCGATATTTACCTCTTCATATTTGGCATTTTGTTTCTACATCTTCACAGACATTACTCGCCTTGCGGTAACCCTTCTACACCAGGTATAATTGAATTTCGTACACACAAGGGTGACACGTGGTATAACTGGCACATTTAGTCCCTTAAGCTTAACTCTGCTCATAGTGCTTGCTTTAGGGAAGCGTCTTCGTGAATGACCTTTAAAGGTTATTCTTCTATTGTTCATTCTATTATTGTCGAAACACTATCTTTGAAACGATGTCGACTATTACCAATTCCTTTGATCCCTAATTCATGTTCGTTTTTTTTTTCTTGTTTACTATCCCATACTAATTTCTATTACTTGGGGGGTCTAACTTTTCCTTATGGTAATCACGTGTGAGTCACCAACTCATTTCTCGAAATGAGGGTATGGCTTTATGGCTTATACTTTTGTATTGTCTCAAGACATGTCTCCTCTCATTTGTTTTTCACTTGACTATAGACTTTCTCATTATACCATATTTTGATTTACCGCTATCACTCATTTATCACCTCTTACTCATAATGTTTCATTTACTCTCTTCTTATTTTCATGCTAATATCTCTGTCTATCGCCCTATTATAAAGACTTCAACATGACGTTCTTTCACATTTAGCTCCCCCTGCTTCATATCACTGGCTCTTCGGGACGCCTAACATTCTTCTTCTTTTTTTTTTTTGGCGGCTAGAGTCATACTAAGGCAAATATTTATCCCTTCTAGGATCCTAGTGCCTATCTTCTGAAATTTCTGAATATTCTAGTATTCATATCTGACTGTTCTATTCTAGAGTGACCTTATGGCTATCTCCAAATGAGAACTATTACCATGTTCTGCACTACCCTTCAAAAATGTTAAATAATGATAACAATCTATCTACAATTTTCGGTTACTCTAACCCCAGCTGGATCCTGATATCCTATCCTTCTCTTAAATTATTTCAGTTAGCTCCCATAGGGCATAATTGAGATTGGTATGGACAATTGTAGATATCTCTGTTACCGTTGAAAGCAACTAAAAAATGCTTATAGTTCTCTGCCAGAATTATAAATACTGATAATATTTATTAACTAGGTACCTCGTACCCTTCTTTATCTTGCTTCTTTTACTTGCTAAAACTCGTATCTACCTTATGGTTCTCTTATTTCTTTTTATCCTATGGGTAGATAGATATTCTTTCCTTAGAGCTCCTTATTAAGAAACTAACACATCTTAGTACACACATGATCTGCTGAAGCCCTCACATTTACTCATCATAAGCATGATGCAAAATTGAGTTCCTCTAACTCAACTCTTCCACAGACACATAGCAATCTCTTACCATCCATCTTTCAAGATGTATGCATCGTCGTATTATAAATAAGATACAATTGAGGAAATTGAGTTCTTACGATTGAGCTCTACCACACGATCTAGAGTAGGAAGAAAGAGTAACAATCCTAAATGCCCTGTAGCCTCTTGATTATAAGTGTGGTGCACAACACACCCTTAAACAAGACTCTACTAGACACGGCTCATAGACAACCCCTAAGACAGACCTGCTCTGATACAAGGTTTTGTCACGACCCAAACTGGAGGATCATGACTAGCACCGGGGCCATATTTGCCAAGCACCAACGTACATTTTATCTAATCTTCTTTACTATATTTAAGGAATAACGAGATCAATAAAATGGTAGATATGGATCATGAACATACATCACATGGGATGACAAGATTGCTAAGAAACTACTTAAAAGGTACGAGCTACAACGCTGCCATGAAAGACTATACAACAAAAATTAGCCAACAAGGCATACCAAACTATACATGAGTCGACACTGTCTATGAGCCTCTAAAGGAGAATAAGTAATGCAACATAGACGGAACAGGGCCCCGACATACTCATAACAGCTATAACAAAATGCATACCAAGACCACGACAAGTCCGGAGAAAGGATCTCGCCTATAACCGCTGAACAGGAAAGCCTACTGTGGTGGGGGAGCTGCGTCTACCTGTCTATCAGGATCTGCAGCACGACATGCAGCGTCCACAAATAAAAAGGACGTTAGTACGAATAAAGTGCTGAGTATGTAAGGCAGGAAAGCATAAATAAGAACAGTAATGTAAAGAGAGATGTAGGAGATACAACATGTAGCATCTGAGTGCTTCTAAGATACCGTGACATGAAATGCATGATAAATATATACACATAATCTTTTTAAAACATCCGCCTTTGTGGGCATCATCATCATCATAGAACATTCGCCTCCGTGGGCATCATCATCATCATATCATACCCGGCCTCAAAGAGGACTCGATAAACCCAACTGATCAGTGGTTGCACAATAGGTGCCATACCCGGCCGACTATAGCGCGGCTCGGTAGAGTAAAATATATACATATATATAATGCATGCAGGACTCATTGGAATCATGTTTTGAACATTTTGGAGTGACATAAGGTCGATATTCTCCGTACACATCATTAGGTCTAACTCCTCATCGAGAATCTTATAAGAATCAGGAAGTACCAACAACATTGATAACATAAGAATAAGAGAAGCAACCTCAACATCAATTGTTCCATAAGAAGGGAAACAATGTAAGTACTGCTAGCTTCTAAGAGTAGAGTATCTTTGGAAGCTCGTTCATTGCATTATGTACAATCGGAGTCGTGCAAAAGAAGGAAAGGGATAGCCTCACATACCTTGTATATACTGCCCCAACCTCAAGCTACGCAAATGTCACAACTCCTTAATCTACAATAAGAGAAACGACACTATCGTTATCGTTTAAGCGTCATAACTATTATGTATCGACCACAACCTATTTTACGATGAAACGGACAGCACCTACCCTATATATATGAATTCACACAAGTCAAAAAAATCACCAAACAGCCCAAACAACATCAATAATAATCATATTGAGCCTCCCAAAACAGTCCACACACAACCTAATCACTTCATACATAAGATGACCACCGTAGTCGTGTCAAACGACCCGGAAATTTTATAACGAACGACCAGATCAAAACTCTACATCTATATGGTGTTTATCCACACCCTTCATCCTCCAAAACTCCACAAAATAGTAGTAAAACACGCAGCCCAACAGCAATACAAAACAGTCCGCTACAAGTCAAATAGCTCGAACTCACGGCTTCCGATCACCGTCCCGTGAGTTCTAACTATTAGGAAACACATTTATCAACCTTCCTTGGTATTTAAGCACTTAAATACAGATATTAGACTTTTCTTAACTATGAAGTAACTTCCAAAACTCTAACTACAAAGAAAAATGAGAGGCGGTATAATGACACTTACGTCGTAGGGATCATTTTGATGTTATTGCTTCTCGATTTCATGCCCGGGATGATATTCATCTTTGAGACCCTAGAAGATAGCCTGAGGTTATGTTTATGGGTGTTATCTAGTCGTTTTATGATGAATAATGAATAGAAAGCCGACCTAAGGTTTATATATATCAAGTTTGGAAAAGTCAAAGAGGTGCTAGCTTGGTACACTAGGATTGGTCCATCTTCCGACGCTTATGTCTTTTTATCCCGATGCCGTATGAATGAACGGTTAAGAGAGTTGAAAACTAAATTCCAAGACCTTCAATTTGGTTTATAATATGTCCCAATAAGACCTCATATAACACATGAAATGTATTTCTCAAAAAGCTCTAGTGATCCACCTACTTGTCACTTATGATGTCTGCGCAGTCCCGCAAAACGTCAAATATCTCTCCACTCCTACGTCGTATCGATGAACGGTTTAATGAATTTGAAACCAGACTCATAGATCTTAAATTTGGTTGGTATATCATCCTATAATTCCAAGTATATTTGGAGAAAATCTCAGTTATATTTGACCTAATTTTCAGCATGAGTGTAACTTGTGAAGACCTTTGCCGACTTTTGTTCCACAACTTGCTTGACTTCAAAATATAGAACACAACTATCATACGATAAAAAATAACTCATAGCATAACCTACTTATCATGTAATGAACCATAGTCTCACCCTAAATTACATGTTATAACATTCCAAACTCGTCGACTTTCGACGAAACTTATTTCCTTCAATTGGTTTAGCTTCTAAGCTTTCCAAACCTATTGGTACTCGTTATTCATGATCTTAAATATTTTTAACCTCCAATGTAACATGATTAAATTACTTTATATTTCCATCAAATATAATCTTATTTCTGAGTTTACATCAATTGACTTACGATGTACTCTCACGTACAAAAACATGGGGTGTAACAATCAATACCGCTCCAAGGTCAATAAAAACGATGACGAAGGAATCAAGATAATGTCGGAACACACTGCGCATCAAGTGCATAAAGGCTGTTGGGGCATTGGTCAGCCGAAATGACATGAAAAGAAACTCATAGTGACCATATCTGGTCCTGAAGGCAGTCTTCGGGATGTCGGGCTCCCGAATCTTCAACTGATGATATCCAGAACGCAAGTCAATCTTGGAAAACACTCTAGCACCCTGTAAATTATCAAACAACTCATCTATGTGAGGCAAAGGATACATGTTCTTCATCGTAACCTTGTTCAACTGCCGATAATCAATACACATACGCGCAGAACGGTCCTTTTTCTTCACAAACAACACCGGGGCACCCCAAGGTGACACACTAGGCCGAATGAACCCCTATCTAGGAGTTCCTGAAGCTGCTCTTTTAATTAATTCAACTCTGTTGGTGCCATACGATACGGGGGGATAGAAATAGGTTGAGTTCTCGGCACCAGAACAATACCAAAATCAATATCCCTGTCAGTGGCATGCCTGGTAGGTCTACAGGAAACACGTCCGGAAAATCATGGACCACAGGAACAGAATCAATAGTGGGAGTCTCACCACTAACATCCCTCACAAAAGTCAAATACGACAAACACCCTTTCTCAACCATACGCTGAGCCTTCAGGTAAGAAATCACCCTACTAGGCACATACTCAACAGAACCTCTCCACTCAACCTCAGAATACCTGAAATAGATAAGGTCACGATCTTAGCGTGACAACCAAGAATAGCATGACATGGAGATAGCCAATCCATGCCCAATATCACATCAAAATCAACCATGCTAAGCAACAATAGGTCCACTCGGGTCTCTAGACCCCCAATAAATATCACACACGACCGATACACACGGTCCACAATAATAGTATCACCTACCGAAGTCGACACATGAACAGATGTAACTAGAGACTCACGAGGCGTATCCAGAAAATGGGAAAAATATGACGAAACATAGGAATATGTGGAACAAGGGTCAAATAGGGCCAAAGCATCTCGGTGAGAGATAGAGATAATACATGTGATCACTGCATCGGAGGCCATATCATCTGGCCAGGCTGGAAGTGCATAGATACGATCCTGACCTCCACATGCTCGACCTCCCCCTCTAGGGCGGGCTCTAGCTGCCTGACCCCCACCCCTAGCTGCCTAGGCAGGTGGTGAAGTAACTGGAACTGAAGTCAAGGACTGACCCCTCTACTGAGAAGACCCTCCATGACGATGAGGAAACTGTCTCCATACATGCCCAAACTCTCCACACTCAAAACAACTTCCCGGAGCTGGAGACGGGGACTGAAGGGAACCCCTAGCACCAGGATAACAACTAGAAGAACCATGCATAGAGGAACCCTGAAATGATGGTGCTCGCGAGGAACTCTGGGCTGGAAGAGCACTGAATGAAGAACGGCTCGGATGGGAACTGTGGGGACCCTGCCTCGATAATGCACCACTATAAGTTGGGCGAACTGGCTGAGGAGGCCTAAATGAGCGGCCTCTACCATGCTGAAAATGCCCTCTGGAAGGAGCACCTCTGAAACTACCAGATCCACGAGGCCTCTTGGCCTCCCTCTCCTCTCACTCCTGACGGAGAACTAACTCAATGTCCCGAGCAATATCAACAACCTACTCGAAGGAAGCACCTGACAACCTCTATCTAGTTATCAAAATACGGAGCTAATAAGTGAGGCCATCCATGAACCTCCTGATCCTCTCCCTCTCAGTAGGGACCAACTCTGAAGCATGATGAGCTAACTCTTAAAACTGCATCTCATACCGCGTCACTGTCAACTCACCCTGACGCAACTGCTCAGACTGCCTACGATGCTCATATCTGTGAGACTGAGGAACATACTTCTCCAAGAAAATAGTGGAGAACTGCTTCCAAGTAAGGCGTGCTGCACCAACAGGCCTACGCCTCTCATAAGACTCCCACAAAGTAAAGGCAGCCCCAGAAAATTGGAAAGTAGCAAACGATACCCCACTGGTCTCCAGTATACCTGCAGTACAAAGCATCCTCTGACACTTGTCCAAGAAACCCTGGGCATCCTAGCCCTCAGCACCACTAAATGTAGGAGGCTGAAGTTTGCTAAACCTCTCCAACCTGCGATGCTCGTCATCTGGCATAACTGGGATCACAAAATCCTGATCTGGGGCAACCGGCTGGGCTGGAGCTGCCCCCGGTGTCTGAAGTCCTTGAGTTATTTTCTCAGGTGTCGGGGCAGTTGGAGTCTGAGTGCCTCCCGCCGCCTGAGAAGTAGCGGCAGTAGTAGAAATAGCGAATGCCTGAGCAAGACTGGTGCATACAGTCAAAATCTGAGCTAGGGTCTCCTGAAGACCTGGAATAACAATGGGCACTGCCGGTACTTGAGCCTGTCCAATTGGAATGTCCGCGGCGGGGACCTGATCCTGAACAATAATTGGGTCTGCAGGTACTGCCCCGACTGCTACGCGGGCTGCACCCCAACCTCTACCATGACCTCGACCTCTTGCTGGTCGGGCTGGTGTCTGGTCACCCTAATCTGTAGCGCGTGTCCTCATAATATGTGAGAGAATGAAACAACAGAAGTTTAAATTTCTAGAATCAACAGGTTTGCATGACAGTATTCAAGAATGTGATATTTCCTAAGGGTTCTGTACCCTCTCGAAGATAAGTACAGACGCCTCCGTACCGATCCGCAAGACTCTACTAAACCTGCTCATGACTGGTGAGTCCTATGTAACCTAGGCTCTGATACCAACTTGTCACGATCCCAAATCCTAAGCCGGTCGTGATGGGACCTATCGTGGAACTAGGCTAGCAAACCAATCGCGCATTAACATAAAACTTTTATAAATTTCAAAATTGTTCCGATATTTCATAAAGTTCTTTAGATTTCACAATTTTAAAATAAAAAAACGAAATGAATAGTCAAGATACTACCCCAGAACCTGGAGTCAACCCATCATGTAAGACAAAATAAACTCTACTTTCGTACTACATTCCAATCTAGGAACAAGAAGCAAATAACAAAATAAGAAAGGAAAAGAGAAAGCTGTGGACGCCGAACAACTACCTCAGAATCCCCACTCCGGCTCTAGGAGACAAGGAAGGAAACTAGCGCTCGGAACCAACACCTGTATTTGCACACAGGGGAGCAGGGAGTAATGTGAGTACGCCAATTCACTAGTAATGAAGGTAAATAAGGTTTGAGCAGTAAGAAACACATAGGATCAAATCATCAACTCACAATAAGAACAGTCTTTCTTTCCAACAGTGTATACGTTAAATCATCACGCTTTAAAAGCCGATTTAACTGAAAATCCTTTTGAAAAATGTAATTTCCAACAATTTCAGTAAAATGTTCAAGAAGTTTAGTGTAAAATGATATGAATCATAAGTAGACACTCAGGAAAAAACATCAATAATAAATCGCCCATCGGGCATAACATTACTCAGAATCAGTCCCTCAGCATGCCTCACAATCACTCATAATCAGCCTCTCGGGCAACCTCACAGCCACCCATGCCTCCCAATCACTCGTCGCTCGGCACTCGGCACTCGCAACTCAGTAGGTATCTGCGCTCACTGGGGGTGTACAGACTTCTGAGGGGCTCCTACAGCCAAGCGCTAATATCAAGTCATCTCGTGGCATAATCACTCAGGCTCTCGGTCTCTCACATATCATAACATTGTAACATGCTGCGGCGTGCAGCCTGATCCCATAATATCCTCACAACATAGGCCCCCGACCACACTCAGGCAGAAATCTCTCAAAAATGCCACTCGACTATCAACAAAACGGGGTACTCGACCCAAAATAGTATTTTATATCACAAAAATAGTGTAACAAGTCTGAGTTTCGAAAACAACTAAACATAATATGACTGAGTGTAGATCATGAATCAATACAGTGAGGAATATCAAAAACAGCCCCTAAGGGGTCTAAACAGGTTGGCACAAGGCCTTGAACATGGCGTACAACCCAAAATACAGTAATAGTCTTAAAACACAATTTATCACATGATTTAGAAATAATTACGCAACTCATAGTTGCAACGGGAAGGACCAAGTCCAAATCCCCCATTTAGTGCACGACACACACTTGTCATCCAGCATGTCCGTCACATCAAAATAGTGATAAAATACTAAGTCCGGGGTTTCATACCCTCAGGACAAGATTTACAATCATTACTTATCTCAAACCGGCCCGAAAACTACTTCGCGATGCTCTTGCCTCTCGAATCGGCTCCCGATTGCTCCGAATCTACCAAAACTAGATTAATAACAATAAAATACGCTAGGGGGATGAAACCCATTCAAAAATTATCACAATTAGGCACAAATCCCGAAATTGGCCAAACCCGACCCCTGGGCTCACATCTCAAAACTCAATAAAAACACAAAACTAGAATCCTTATCTTCCCACGAGTCTACCCATATAAAATACATCAAAATCTAATCAGAATTGGTCCTTCAATTCCTCAATTAAAGTCTCTAAATTCACAAGCCCTAAACCCCCAATTTAGGCACATTTCCATGAATTTCACCATTAATTAGTCCAAAAATCACATAGAAACGAGTTTTAGGCTCACAAATCTTACCTCCACGAAGTTCTCTTGAGTTCCTCTTCAAAACCCCTCCAAAAGCTTTAAAACCCATGACAAAATGGTGGAAAAATGACCCAAAAATCGCTAAGGGTCCTATTTATATGTTTTGCCTAGCGATAACCACACCCGTGGTCCTTTTCTCGCACCTGCAGACCCGCACTTGCGGTCCCAGGTGCGCACCTGCAAACACGCACCTGCGCATTTCACTTACAGGACCAAACCTCGCACCTGCGATTCCGCAGGTGCGACCAAAACCTCGCACTTGCGGCTCTCCTCCATCCTAGCCAAAGTCTGCACCTGCGCCCCCTTTTCTGCACTTGCGGCCATCACAATTGCGCCTTCCCTTCCGCAGGTGCGGCCACACCAGACGGGCAGCACCAGCAGCATTTTTGCTGCATTTTTCCAACTTCAAACTCTCTGATGGCTATCCGATATCAACCCGAACCCCTCAGGACCTCAACCTAAAACACAAGCAAGTCATAAACGATCACTCGAACTTAGTCGAACCCTCGGAACACCCAAAATAACATCGAAACGCCGATTCAACTCATGATTCAAGCCTAAGAATCATCAAACTTCCAAAAAATCATCTACGATGCCGGAACTAACCTAAAAACGTCCGAATGACTTGATATTTGCACACACACCCAAAATTCTACTACAGACCTTCTCCCACTTTCGGAATTCCATTCTGACCCCGATAGCTAATTTTTCACTGCCAACCAGAAATTACCAAAAACGCAATTTCGCCAATTCAAGTCTAAATCTACTCCGGGCATCAAAACCGCATTTCGAACACACCCTAAGTCCCAATCACCTAACAAAGCTATCCGAGTCTTAAAATTCGCATTCCGAAGTCGTTCACCTATAAGTCAACTCTCGGTTGACTTTTCTAACCATTATGCCAATTTAAGAGACTAAGTGTCTCAATACTCATCACGACCACTCCGACCCTAAACCAACCGATCCCAACACATCATAAACAGGTTAATCAATGCATAACAAAGAAGAAACAGGAATACCGGGGATGATCCCACGGAACGACTGGCCGGGTCGTTACACTAGTTCATCTGTCGATCAGAAGTTATATAGGAGAATGATTGGCTCATTGTTGTATCTCACTGCTAGTAGACCTGATAGTGTTTTTTGTGTAGGCCTTTGCGTAAGATTTCAGGCAAATCCAAAGGAGTCTCACTTGATTGTTGTCAAGAGAATATTTAGATATTTAAAAGGCACCACTGATCTTTGTCTTTGGTATCCAAAAGGTAGTAATTTCAATCTTGTGGGATATGCTAATGTTGATTATGCAGGTTTTCTTGTGGATAGAAAAAGCACCTCAGGCATGGCATACTTTCTTGGCTCATGTCTTGTGTCTTGGGCCACCAAAAAAATAAAATTCAGTTGCCTTATCTACTGCTGTAGCTGAGTATATTGTTGCTGCTTCATGTTGTGCTCAATTGTTGTGGATCAAAAAGAAATTAATGGACTTTGGAATTGATGTTGGTTGTATCCCCATTTTTTGTGATAACACTAGTGCAATTATTATGGCCAAGGACCCGATTCATCACAAGAGAACTAAGCACATAGATGTTAGGCATCACTTTTTGAGGGATAATTATGAAAAAGAGACTGATCATTGTGGAATTTTGTGTTACTGACAAGCAAATAGTTGATATCATCACAAAAGCTCTAAGAAGAGATCAGTTTTAAAGGAGCATGTTAGAATTAGGGATGATTAAGATCACCTAAAAGGACCAGTTCAGAACTGTGGAAAAAAAATTGAAATGAAGAAAAAAACTATTGTTTGGTTAGAAAATCTGGAACTTGTGTAAATAACTAGATTAATTTTTGCGCAGTCTCATACTGTAAATAGTATACTCTTGTGCCATGTGTTAAAATGACTCATTAGTCTCTAATGGCATTTTCTCTATTTTGGCAAATTTAGACACACACAAGAGGATTCTTAGTGAAGAAACCGGTTCATCAATGTTGGTTCATCTAGATAACACGATATATTTTTTACACTCTGCACAATTTGAAATAATAATATTTGAATCATGCACAGAGTCCTAACTAAGTCCAAATCTCTCTTAAACTTATCTAATTAAATTGAACCCGTTCCGTTCAAAAGAATCCTAACCAAATTAAATCACCTAGATGCTAAGGAAGACTCCACCGTCTATTCAAAACTGACATTTCAGTTTGATTGGACTCCTAAAAGACTTATGAGCCTGTCTTTGCCGATTAATTACCCCCTTCCTTTAATATTTCTTCTCCACTTCCTGCTATGTTAGGTCATGCAAGTAGAAAAACCAAGCTCTGTTTTTTTTTAGATAAAAAAGAAACAAAAGTTTTAACTAGAAAGTCCCCAGAGACGTCGCCAAATTGTTTGACAAAAAAGTATTAAGCTTTTTGTTAAACTAATTAAATAATATGATAATGCGCAAATCCTAGTTAAATATAATAAATCATAGATCCGAGATTAATAGATGGCAATAATATGAGAATGCATTCAAGGCTATTAAATACCAAGGGAGTGTTTAATGATTATGAATGAGTGAGGGAATAATGGAAAGCAATAAATATGATAAATGGCAATAAATGTAAATAGGAAAAATGATTCACCCAAATATTGAATGACGTGGATGATTCCTCCTTCTGACAACAACGTGCGATAACTAAATATGAAAATTGACAAAGTGTTCTTGAATCGTATGAGTGGGAAGGTAGAATAAACAACAGAATCATTCGCAGTAGAAAGGCAAGCTTTTTATATTATCTCTCAAGAGTCAACTTCTTACAAGTGTTCTTATCAGAAAATGAATCCTTTTTTTGTTCTTTATCTCTTACTATTTATATGGGATATTTCTAGGAAACCCTAAAAGTACAGTGAGGGGAATATTCGATTGAATATTCCTTTTGGTAATTCCAAGACTATCCTAGTCGTTACTCCTAGGCTTCTCTGTAAGACCTCGGTCTTGATATCTTTCTTGGTGACTCCTCGCTAATGGGTCCTGCTCGATCTCGACCATAACTTCTACACTTGTTTATTCACATTCGCTGAATTTAATCGGATTTTAACCCATATAGCTCCTACACGTTTATTTGGCACTTTTTATTGTTCAATATAATTATTTTCTGGTCCAGAGCTACATGCCTCTCATCAGAATTGGCTTTAATTACTTTAGCAGTAGTTTTAAATAAAGGGGTATTTCAAGGAAAAAATAGTCGTAGGGGTCTATTACCAAAATGGTCACCTTATATATGTCTTCTTAATCTTACTATCTGAAAGGACCATGAATACAGTAAGGTACTTGTGGCACTGATTATTGGGTTTCCATATGCTTGGATGCTTGAAAAATGACACGAGTGCTATTTCTTTTCTCAAAATGCATCCCTTTTCATTTTGACTGTATTATAACAAATTAAACTGTATGCATTAGAAGTTGGCAACTTACAGCTTATTTGGATGGTCGTTACCCATTGTATTATATCGTATTGTTATTTTAAATACGATATTTGTTTTGATTGTTACTTAAATTTTATTCTATCGTATCGTTAAATCCGTCGTTACGTAACAATAAAATATGCCATTTTATGTAACGACCGCTTTGGTGTGGTTGCATCGTTATCTTGTCTTTTTATCTCATCTCACCCTTCACTATTATTAAATAATTTTATTTTATCATTTACTCTACCTTTTTATATATTAAATTTATTTCGTATCATAATTTTTCTTTATAATATTGCAAAATTTATTCTTCATATTGTTGGTGCATGATATCATGAAACAACGGCAAACGATACAATCTATCCAAACATTGTATTTATCAAATAATACAGTACAATATAATACAATACGATACGATACGATACATTATGAAACGATGTGAAACAACCATCCAAACAAGCTGTTACTAAAACTGAAGATTGATCACTCATCTTTTGGCAAGAGACTGCACTGAACTTGATGCTGGTGAAGGAAAGAGGAAAGGGACAAGAAATTCTACTAGTCCAATACAATTGTAAGAAGCTCAGACTATTAACAATAATGAGATGGACTTCTAAATTTGTCTTTCGCTATAGCAAATGCTACTTTAAAAAGATTACTTTGTTCTTATAATAGAAGTAAAACTCAAAAGGCACTTGAGTTGTACTAGAATAAGTTGTGGAGTCACACAATGCAAATTTCGTCGCATGAATAGTCTATCAACTCCGAGGCGGATTCAGGCTTTTGAGATCATGGGTGCACCATCGACTTTAAAGTATAAGTTGATGCTTGTTATAATGTCAATTGATATGAGAAAATTTATATGTTTAATGAGTTATTCTTAATTTTGAATACTATCCAAAGAGATAAACTAGACTCTTCTTAAACCATTCAGCTTTTGCCATTAAAGTCTAAAATAAAGAGGGAATTCAAATAGAATACTATTGACAGAAACTAAAACTTGTACAAATTTTTAGTGCAAAAAGAAACACGAAAATATCAAAAAAAGTCTCATAGCATATGACAAATTCTTTATATGTGATTGCTTACCAAAAAATTAAAAAAGAACTATATTTCATAATAGAAGTTATAGACAAAAGTTCAATAATTTGATTGGAATAAAATAATGATGTACGTGATAATTAAGTTAGAATACAAATATTTAAGCAAGTCTCATGGTGTATTTTAGATCTTATAGTCATATAATTATTTATAGTGAAATAATTTTTTTTTTTTAGGTAAAAGAATTTTTTTATTTATCCTCCCCTTACAAGTTCATTTACAACTCTATTTAACTATGCATCCTACTATGTAGGAATGTTCTGTATATTCCGATCTATACAAATTTTCGATCCATTCCTTCTCTTTTCTATTTTTCCTACTGTCTGTAATCATCTGTCGTCTGCATCTACTCTCCTCCTTGATGCCTTGCCAAATTTTTCCTGGTGTTGGTACTGCTTTGTCCCATAATAGTGTGTTTCTTGCTCTCCATATCCCATACATAACAGCAACATATTTTCTTTCAGTACCATGTGCAATCCTGTGGTAGTTTGTATTTCCACTACTCTTCCCTTTTATGTATATATGATTCACCCACCTTACCCATAGTGTATCTTCTTTCTGCTCTATGTTCCATACATATTTGGCAATTGTTGCTTCATTTCATGCTATGCACTCCTAAATGCCTAGTCCTCCTTCCTCTTTTGGTCTGCATATGATGTCCCAAGCTATTAGTGGTGTCTTGTTGGTTATCACCTTTCCAACCCAAAGATAGTTTCTGCAAATAGCCACAATAGTCTTCATCACTTGCTTAGGCATTATAAAGATGGATGCCCAGTAAGTATGAATGTGCATTAGAACCGTGTTGATTAGTTGAACTCTCCCAGCATAGGATAGGTTCCTGGAGCCCCATCCTTTAACTCTTATCAAAATCCTATCAATCAATTTCTCACAATCCACTGCATTCAATTTCTTAAGAGATATAGGAACCCCTAAGTAATTGAATGGGAGTTTCCCTTTTTTTATCCTGTCAGCTCACTTAGATTTTCCATATCCTTGTTATCCATATTAGCACAGAACAAATTAGACTTCTCTGCATTGGCAGTCATTCCTGATGTGTTTGAGAATGTCTTCAGTCCTCTTAGCATTAACATTACAGACTTGTATTCCCCTCTACAAAATAATATCATATCATCTGCAAAGCACTGATGATTCAGCTTCATCTCCTTGCATTTTGTATGGTACTTGAATTCCTTCTGTTTTGCTACTTGCCCTATCAACCTAGTAAAATATTCCATGCAAATCACAAATAACAAGGGAGATATTGGATCCCCTTGTCTTAATCCTCTTTTGCCTTTTATATCCCCATAACATCCTCCATTTAGATTAATACAGTATCTTGTTGTAGTTATGCATTCCATTACCCATCCAATGAACTTAACCGGGAAGTTCAAAGCAAATAGCATTTCTCTTACAAACTCCCATTCAATCGAGTCATATGCTTTCTTCAAGTCCACATTTATCAAGAAGCTCTTAGTTGTATTCTTCCTATTATATAGTCTGACTAAATCCTTACAAATCAATATGTTTTGCACAATTGTTCTTCCTTCTACAAAAGCACTTTAGTTCTGTGATATTATCCCCGTGTAGTATTTCTTTCATTCTATTGCAAAGCATCTCCGATATGATCTTGTACACCACATTGCAGCAAGATATAGGTCTGTAGTCTCCTACTGTTGTTGCATGGTTAGTCTTTGGTAACGGTGTTATTCCTGTTGAGTTCATTGCTCTGAGCATCTTCCCATTTTGAAAGAATTCCAGAATTGCCTCTGCAATATCCTCCCCTATGATGCTCCAGGAATCTTTGAAGAACTGGCTCCCATATCCATCAGGCCCTGGTTCTCTTGTGCCTTCTATTCCCCACAAAGCTTCTTTAATTTCCTGCAATGTAAATCCTTTCACCATTTGTGCTTTCTGTTCTTCTGATATTATAGGCCATGCTTGTACTTGTTTGCTTACTACATGGCTTCTATTCTTCTTATCAGATCCTAGTAAATTTTCATAGAATTCCACAAATGCCTCAGCCACCTCCTTTGTTGATTGCACTGTGTCTCCTTTGCTATTCTGTTTAGTGAAAATTCTTGTTGCCATTCTCCTTGCCTTAATCACAGAATAGAAATATTTAGTGTTCGTATCCCCTTGTTGAATCCATTGGACTTTACTTTTTTGCTGTAAAAACTTCAGTTTTGCTTCTTTCCAGTATATGTACTCCTTTGTCAGTTGCTTTTCCTCTGAACTTAATCTTTCATTCCTAGGATCTCTGTATCTTCTTCTGGCATTCAAGCAATTTTTCCAACCAGCTTTCTTCCTTCTTTTCCACATCACTAAATCTATCTTTGTTCAATTGTCTTAACACTTTCTTTAGTCTATTCAGCTTCCCTACTATCTTGTACATCTTTGTTTCTTGTATTTGTTTTTTCCAACTTCTTCCTACCCTGCTCAGAAATGATGCATCCATGCTCCACATGTTGTGGTATCTAAAAGCCTTCTGCTTTATATTATCATTCCCTTCCCATTGTATTATTGCTGGGCTATGGTCATATTCCCCTGGTAGTAGATATTGTACTTCAGCAGCTGGTAAATTGTTCATCCAATCTGTGTTTATGAACACTCTATCAATCCTGCTCATCCCTCTGTCTTTCCCTTCCTGCTTATTGCACCATGTATAATAGCACCCTAATGATTTCATTTCCTGCAACCCACTATATTCTACACACTCTTTCAAATCATTAATTTCTGCATATGTTACTTTGCTTCCCACTCTTTCCTCTTTATTAAGTATTGAATTCAGATCTCCCATTATTGCCCATGCTCCTTTTACCTGATCTGCTATCTTCTTAATATCGCTCCACAACTCGGTCCTTAGTGCTTGGTCACTGAAGCCATAAATCATTGTAATACTCATTATTTTCCCTGTGCTGCTATGTTTTACTTTACTATGTATCAATTGTTCTGTCACCATCTCTATCTGTATACTGAATATGTGTGGTTTCCACAACAACCATATCCTCCCTGAATTATGTTTTACATGATTAGTAATATATGACCATCCAGTACAAAGATTAAGAGCAACTTTGTTAGTTTTGGCTCTCTTAATCTTTGTTTCTAGGAGCCCAAACAGTCCAACTTGTTGCCTCTAAAGGAAGATGTTCATTTCCTTCTGCTTTGTTATTCTGTTTAGGACCCTAACATTCCAAAATCCCACCCTATCCAATAGGGTGTTGGGGTTGAGGCCCCCCCACCTTCCCTGTTATTCCCCCCTCTTCAGCTTCTGATCTTTTTCCATTCCCTTGATCTTCATCCTCTGTTCTCCTACTATTCATATTGATGTTTCTGCTTTGATAATTGCCTTTGTTTCTCCATGCTTTTTTCCCTTGCACCATATGCCATTTTTCTTGTTCAGCTGCATTCCTACCAGTTCTCTCTACTTGCTGTATTATTTCCTTCTGTTCCTCTATAATCTGTCCTGTTTCCTTATCATTTCCTTGTTTATTGTCTTCCTGTATTCCTTTTCTTTTTTCCTCCTTTGCAGCTTCCTCTCTTAATTATTTCCTGCAATCCTTCATATTGTGTCCATAGTTACCACAAGTTGGGCAATAGATTGGCTTCCATTCATACTACATTTCCTGTTCTATAATTGCTCCCCATTCATTCTCAAACATGATCACATCCGGATACTCTTAGTGAGCCTTCACTTCTACTAGTATTCTAGCAAATTGAAGTCTTTGTTTTTGTGTTGTAGCTCTATCCGCTTTCAATGGATTCCCCACCATTTCCGCTATTTTTCTTAGAGCTTTTTGTCCCTAATATTTGATATCCAGATTCACTAGTCTAATCCACACAGGTATTTTCACAACCATCTGTTTATTGAACTTAACATCTGGTCTCCACGGCTTCACCACCATAGGTTTTCTCTCAAATATTCTTATTCCTTCTTCAACTGCTTTTTCTTTGCTCTCAATTGAGTGAAATCTCACAATGAATACTTCACGATTTACTGGTGCAAATTTATCAATTCCTAGTGTTCCCCAAATCCGTTTGAAATATCCTTCCATTACAGTTTGAGGTGGATTAAATCCTAACACATAGCATATAACTGCCGATTTCAGTATATTAGTTCCTCCTTAATGTCATCCATGGTGATTTTCACATTTCCTGTTGATTGTTGTCCTCTCTTCTCAGTTAAGTCGTATCCTTCACTTGATTCACCATTTCTTACTATTTTACTCCAATCCCCCCCAGTTTTAGGTGAATTTTCATGGCTAAGTTCCTCAGTTAAATTCAACTTGTTTACCTCATTTTCTGTTTGATCTGCCCAGGAACTGCTGATCGGTGAGATTTTCTCCATTGTTGCTGGTGTTTTCATTTATTTCTCCAAATCTAGTGGTTCAATTTTTTGAATTGCATTTAGATTTCTGAATTTCCTTGCTTCCGATGACTGTGGTACCTTCCGTGTGTCTCTGCTTGTTATTCCTATCTGAATTGTGCTCCTTCCTCCTCCAGATTTGTTCTTCCTCGCCATTTCAGTTGCCTGAGACGAAGTTTATTTTCTAGAGAGAGAAAATTTTCTATTAGTGAAATAAATTTATAATAGTTCAAAATGGAGACAAATCTCAAATTAAAATAATACTAATAGCTAATCTCTGAATCCTTAATTTGTTATTTACCATGAATTATTGGAGAATTAATCTGATTGGTAATGCTTTAAAGAATCGCGTTGAGAAAGAAATGTAAAATTAGAAAGAAAGAGGAAAAAAGAAAATAGAAAAAGTAGAACGAAAAACAGGAGAAGCAAAAGAAGTAAACAAATACTCCCTCCGGTTTACGGTAAGTGACCAATTCGCTTTTAATACGTCCATTAAGAAAATATTAAATTTTATATAAAAATACCTAGTATGACTAAACTAGCCCTAATTAAATATTTAATGTGGGGAGTAAGAAAACCTTTTAGGAATATGTACATAGGGGTTATTTTATAAAAATAAATTGAATTTTTTCTTGATTACATAACTGGACACTTATTATGAACCGGAGTGAGTAGTTCATATGTGCCCATCAGTACTCGAACCAACGCGCCAAATCCCAAGTTTGGACCATGGGTGCTAACTGCACTACGTAACAAATATTGTCGAAAATTATACATAAATTCATGTTGTTTGTGAAGTAGTATGGGTTCACGCGTACCGTATTCCTTAAGGTAAATCCGCCTCTAATCACTTGTATTTTGGAACCGATTCAGGCACAATTTACTGAGGCTTTTATATAGTATCTATGAAAACCCTATACAAGCAAAATATTGAATATTAATCTTTTCATTGTGCTATTCCATCGAATACATAAGTACATTAGAGTTATGTTATCTAGTTGAACATTTATGTTTTCTAATTGTGCTATGAGTACGTAGGTATGAACACTTATAAGCAGGTGCAGCTTAATAAAATTGGTAGTTTAAAGCCAAATTTTAACAAGGGGTTTTTAATTTTTTAATGTCTAACTTTTGAAATGCAAAGTCATTACTACTAATTATTCTTCTAAGCTTGTTTTTCAGCCACCATCAATAAGAAAGCCAACAATCTACTTTTCTTTTCAATTAAAAAATTATCTTTTTTTTCTCCACAAACATCAATGATTTCTTAAAAAATTAAGCCACAGAATTTTAACCTAACCTTTTTGGGATCGTAAAGAGTTTTTTTTTTTTTGGTCGGGG
>ML297825.1:38257-57329 GCA_005239495.1 Nicotiana undulata
GGGGGGGGCATAGCTAAAGCAAAAAGGTTTAGTACCTTCCGCCTTGAGCCGCCCATCCGTATTGGCTAATCTTAGACTCATACAACATATGATAGTGTTATAATAATCTAATTGAATAACTTACATGTAATACGAGTCCACAAATATAGGACATTGTATATTTTTAACATCTTCCCTATGTGTGACTCATCTCTAAGGTTTACAAGTTAATGTATGTGTTTTTTTTCTTCTTTTATGTTTGTTAGATCTCAACGTCTTGCTTCCAAACACTGAATAATGTCCTTGTAATTAATTTGCAATATTATACCTATCTCTCTTATTTTCATTTATTTGTAATATAAGTATTTAATCAACTTTTCCTTGGTTAAAAAAATGATAACTTGCTTGATTTTCCATTCCTAATTAACATTTAGATCTTTGATTGTCTTATTTTGATAAATATCTTCTTCAAGAAAGGAGAGTTCACATCATCTTTGAGACAATTTCTATTTGTTTGAGAAAAAGAATAAACTCATGCGATCTCTTTCTTCACTTCTCTATGGTCTCTTTGCATCATATTCATAGTCTAATTATTAAATTAAACTGGCAGATAATAAAAAAAAAAGTTTGACAGAAGGAATGATTATTTACCTAATAATAGAAATTCCAATCTTTTTAATATAAAACAATAACCAAATGCTAGAAGTTCCAATTACCAAGAGGAGGGAAAAAAATAAAGTAAGTAATAAAAGAATAAGGCGTCATTTCCAAACTTGAACTATTCAAGCATTTACGGCCTTGAAAGGAACATAAGCGACTATGTACATGCAACGTCGCTGCCGGCGGGTCACTCGTGGAAGGTTGATTGTTTGATGACTAAAGAGAAGGCTGGAGAGAAAAGGTTGAACAGAATTGGAAAGAGGTGAGCCTTATGATGCAAAATCTGAGGGAAAAGTTTCTGAAAATTTTCCTTACATTTACGTGCTTGATTGTAAGAAATTTGAAGGGCTTAATAGGTCAAGTGCTCGGAAAATAGTCTTAACATGCTAAAAGTGAGTCTAAAGCCGAGTTAAAAAATATAGAAGAAGTCGAGGTGGTGACCAAGGGTGTTTTTGACTTTTTGGCGTGATAGAAAAATATTTTCTAATAAATAATACTAATTGACTAGATATGAAATGCCAGTCACACTCAAAGCTAGCTAGCTGGTTATTCTTCACTAAATGCGTTGAATTGCATCAATTGGCTGAATATCAAGGTGTAAGTCACAACTTCAGTACGGCGTTATCATATTTACGCAACTCTTAATACTATATGTAACCTCTGTTTCGGATAACAATTGAATTTGCAAGTGGTTTTAAGGATACGTGGACTGACTTGACACAAAATGAATAATTAAGTTGCAATTGAAATAAATAATGATAGAGTAAATTCAAACCACATGAATTGAACAGTCTCAGCCTTGGAAGGTTAATCACCCTCGAGCCGGATGCACTTCGATTTGGAATATGTTACAATGTGTTACAATAATGTATTGCTTTGGAATATGTTACAATGTGTTCTGAATTATCAGACCCCCTTTATATGGTAGAGGAGTCATACTTTCGGTACAATTCTATAAAAGCTAAAAATTCCTTGATTTGCTGATTATCGGTTCCTTACTTATACGCGCCGAGATTCCCGCCGTAATATCTGACCAGTCACGGATATTTCGTTCTTCCGTTCGTTATGCTAACAATGTTTCTTCGAGCTCGTTCGGGGCTAGGGTCGACTCCGGAGTCACTGACTCAATGTTCTCGAAGGCAGGTGTTCTGACCCCGGGTTTTAGCCCGGTGTGACTTGGGGTCGATCTCCAGTCCTGTATTGCCATGTTCCGAGCCTGACCTTCCATGTCGTAGGCGAACCCGATCTCGACCGTATTCAGATCGTCCCCTCATTTTTCGGAGAGTAGACGACGAGAAACGATGTGAGCTTCCGATTCTTACTTCGACACCACACGATAGAAACGACAAAACAGACGAAACGTCTCGTCAGTCGAGTCTTCATGGCATTAAATGCTTGCCAGTTACTAGTCGGCCACTCCTGAATGCGAACTGTCGCTGAAAAACTATGATACCCCCTCATTTGTTTATTCAAACTTTACATCCAAACCTTCTGCCCTCGTACCTTAGCAATCTTAATATTTTCAGACACTTATATTTCAGTTATTTGAGATCTTTTATAAGAACTTTTGTTTGTCGTCATCCCAAACCATCAAGTGCACTCTTTTAACTTCCTCTTTTTTCCTCAATTTTCCTCTATTTTTGAAGAAATGGTGAAGACTTCAAAAACCGTTCCCCAAAAAGAGACTCCTTCTACCTCGCGACTGGCTATCGAGGAGACCCTTTCGCGTACTACTGTCAAGGAACCAGTACCGGAACCCCACTGAAAATGTTCATCCCTGGAGGATGCTCGGTAACCGCTTATTTCAATATTGAAAAACCTTCCCCTGTACAAGGTCGATGTGAGGAGGTCTCGAGGTACATATGCTCCATCACTGAAGAGGTCCTCCCTACGGCCAAAAAGGATTGCAACTGGGTTGATAAGAACATGATGGTTCACTGGCCCGATGAAGACATTAACACCTACATCTAGGGATAATTAAGCGTTTACACTTATCCCTTTATGTTGGGCCCATTGGATCCGGTCATCATTGACTTTTGCAAAAGATACGAGGTACGTCACGGTCAAATTCACCCTTCATTCTGGAGGATCATGATCCTTCTTCAGTTCTTCCTGAGCAAGATCAATTTATGCCCCTTCAACATCGGCCACCTCATGCGCCTATACAGTCCCCAAATATTTGGGAGGGGGAGGGGGACAAATCAAGCTCGCGCGTCGGGCTAGTAAAGTCCCGTTCTTGAGTATTGATGAAGATCGGGATCAAGGTTGTCTTGGATGTTTTTTCCAAGTGAGGACTTAGGACTTGATCCCAGCTGATCGCATGTCATTCCTCGAGAAGTGAAATATATCACGTAAATTTCATTTTTCACTTTTTCCCTTCCATCTCATCAGTGCTTTGTGGTGATGCAGTTGTCGCTCGGGTTTCGAATGCAGTTCCTCGACTCAAGGAGTGAGGGGCATCGTGTTACAAAGGCTCTATTTTGAGTGCTCATGGCACGAACTTTCAACAGGCCGGTGGGAAGCCCTCTCTCACGGTGAGATTCCATTCTCGAGTAAGTAGATATTGGGTTCCTCTCGTTAAGTTCTTACTTGTCTCATTCTGTTTTGCAGGTTTATCTAAGGACGTCACAATAAGGCCTCTATTCGGTGGCGAGAACTTCCCCGCTGACTCCCCTGCTCTGAGAGAGGGTGGATAGAAGAAGCAGAAAAGAGCCCCGAGCTCGGAGAAAAAAAAACCAAGGCGATGGTTGGTGCGCAAATCCAAAGAAAGAACGAGCACTCGAGCACCATCTTTGGATTAATCCTAACGGTTGAGGGAGGAATTCGAAGAAGAATAAGAAGAAAAAGCCTTCAATCTGGTGGCCCAAGTGTCATAACGAATCGAAGGGCAAGGAGCCTCTGAACCGGAGAAAGATGAGGCCAATCTGCCTCAAGTTAGGGAGGTCGGCCAGGAGACCGTGGATGAAGCTTCTCAGGATGTGGGAGACGCCCCAAAGGAAGCACGTGGTGTGATCAACATCACCGAGTTTCCTTCGTTCACTGAGTCCATGTACAACGAGGGTCAAACAGTGAAGGAACCTCCGAATGAGGGGGCACGCAGAGTGGAGAACCCCTTCCGCGGCTTCCGTGGATTCTACCGTCACGGAGGACGTCACTTGGTTGGGTGACTTGGAGATGCCGAAGAAGAGTCTGCCTTCGGGAATAAACAGGCCTTCTTCAATCCCCAAACCGGTCAATCGGTTCCTAGCTCCGAGTATGGATCCCAACCGGAAGCGGTCAATCGTCATCTCCGTTTCAAGGGATGCCCAGGTTCTCTCTGCCTCTGTAGGGGTGGCCAGCTACCTTCGATGTTTGGTGACCGAGGAAGACCAAGTTAAGATTAACGAGGTAGATGTGCCTTTCCTGTTCAACGAAGCACAACAGACGGTAAACTAGGTAACTTTAGATACTTCTTGATGATCGCTAATTTGTACTTAGACTAATAGATAATCCTAACACCGCTCTTTGTGTCTGTAGGCCTTGATGCTTCATCATGAGACCTTTCTCTAATATCGGGACGCGCTAAACCACCTTGAGGCCGAGGTCCGAGGGCTCACTGAGAAGAGAGAAACTTACAAGCTTCTCAGTGAGCAGCATGAAGGGGAGGTTAAGAGCCTCCAAGCTAGATGGATGTTTCTCGCAAGGAGCATAACGACTTGGTTGAGCAGGTAAATATATTTAAGGTTAGTGACGATGATCTAGACTCGGTGACTAACGGTCGGAATCCGCAAGTCCAACAAAAAATTGATCGTATCGAACAACTTCGAGCTGAGATGGAGGCTGTCAAGGCTGAGACCGACGAATAGAGAGACCGGATGGACTTCTTGGCCTCGGAACAAGAGACTGCTCGGGCGCAACTGTCTTCGGTTGAGGCTCAACTTTGAGCGACAAAGGTAAAGGCCGAGGTGCAGGACAAAAAGGTTGAGGAGCTCCAGTCTCAGCTAAGTGTAGCCGTCTCTAATTGAGGAAATCTTGCCAAGGAGATTGAAACAGCAAGTCGATGTCGTTGTTGTTAAAGCCGATGCCGACGAAATAATGGCCCAATATAAGGACGATGTTGAGGCGGCCTAGGTCCGAACGAAATATATCATCGAGCATGCGGCAATCTCGAAGGGAGGCCCTCGAGGAGATTCATGCTCGAGAGTTTCAACTTGTTAGCCAAAATCTAGAGTTCTAAGTGGCTCGAAGTTGAGGCCAAGAAGTTGGTTTATCCCGAGGATGAAGAAGGCTCAGAGGGATCGAGCGGATATGAGGGTGGAGGAAACTCCGAAGACTCTAGCGATGAGGCGGGTTCCTTGTATATTTGTACTTTTGTATTTTGTATTTTCTTGTCAAGGCCATATAGCCTTTGTAAAAACTTTATGTATATATAATACAAGGCTTCCTTTTCCATTCGACAATTTTTGAGTTTTGTTTTTCTTTGCTTTATTCTTTATGTTTTCAAAGATCGAAATGCCTTAGCATGAACTAGTTAGGTCATGTTCGGAGGTTCGAATATGCCTTGCCTTTGACATTATTTTTTCTAAGGCTTCATGGGGGTTTTGGTTTGACTAGAACTTTTACCTAAAATACTTATAAGTTTTTAGATTATAGTTGGTCGAGGGTAGCCTTTAGAACGGGTTTAGAAAATTTTCAAGGCCTTTTTTTTATTACGGGTCACGGACGTGTCCGAGCCGGTTCAATATGGCAGTAGCCGTTTTAGTTCAGGTATTTCCTAGTGAACTTGTCACCTTGAGTTATCCGGGCTTGCTTAAGATAACATTCCCCGAATGGTGTTTAGTTCAGGAGTTGCCCAGTGGGCTTGTCACCTCGAGCTATCCGTGCTTGCCTAAGATAATAGTCCTCGAATGGGGATAGCCATAGCCTTTAAGGTTCGGGGACTGCCTAATAGCTCTTGTGCCCCCGGGCTCCCTTAGCCTGAGCCGTCCTAGTTTGTTTTTGGACGGCAGTCCTCGATTTGGAGTGATCGTTTGAACCAGATAAAGGAGGCCCTTGGGCTTATACCTTTAGGGGATCGGATGTAGGAAATTACTTAAGAGAAAGGAAAAAAAGAGAACCTTTTAAAGGACAAGATATTTATCCGCGAGGTAGAGACTTCTTTTTATTGTTGTTCGTAATAGTTACACACAAGTACAAGATTTGTGCCAGGGCTCGAGCAGTCTGTGCAGGCACGGTTCATTTGATCATTTGGCCCTTACAGTAAATCATATCAATCGAGCCGATACTATTCAATCATAAAGTTTCTTTCTTTGCTAAAGTTGTTATCCAAAGGTAATGCCCCACAGTGTTCAGGGCCGATCGTAAAGAGGCCTCAAATACATTTGTCGTGATCTTTGATACCGGTTCGTAACCAGACTTCAATTCTATGTTAGCACGATTTACTGTTGCCTGATTAAAAACCTTGCGGGAAAGCCCATTTGGGACAAAATCGAATCAAGGGAAAAAGAGTGCAATGTGTGCTTTCAAGCCTAAACATTGTATCATTCTTTGATGATTTCCTGCAAATGTTAGTTTGGAATGCAAATAAATAAATAAAAAGAATCAGGTCATACCTTAGCAGTAGTATCGCTTCAAGTGAGCTATGTTCCAATTGTGTAGTAGTTGCTCACCGTTTGTTGTTCCAAGTTTGTACGGTCCTTTACTAATGATCTAGACAATGTGATAAAGTCCTTCCCAAATCGGCCCCAACTTCCCTTTGTTCGGGTTCCGGGTGCTTAGTGTGACCTTCCTTAACACTAAGTCCCGTACATTGAAGTGTCAAAGGTTGGCCCTTCAATTATATCTCTCGATCCGCTATTTTTGGACGGCCAACCAGACAAAGGAAGCTCGCGCCTTTCATGTAATACCTCCAGGCTCATATTCATAGCCTCATCGTTTGATTTCTTGGCCGCATATCGGAACCTGAGGCTTGATTCTCCGACTTCAATCGGTATTAGAGCTTCGGCACCGTAAACTAGTAAGAACGGGGTGGCCCCGCTATTGGACTTCGAGGTCGTACAGTATACCCAAAGGACTTCAAATAGGATTTCCTTCCATTTTCCTTTGGCATCGGCCAACCTCTGCTTCAGTTTTGGAGTATGGTTTTGTTGGTCGATTCAACTTGTCCGTTCCCACTAGGGTGGTAGGGTGTTGATAGGATCCTTTTGATATTATGATCTTTGAGAAACTTACTTACTTTGTTGTCGATGAATTATTTCCCGCATCGCATACGATCTCGGTCGGCATAAGATGTGGTCCCAAATGAAATCGATAAGTTCTTTCTCCCCAACCTTTTCGTATGTCTGGGCTTCCACCCACTTAGAAAAATAGTCAGTCATAAACAATATAAATTGAGCCTTATCGGGTGACCATGGAAGGGGGCCAACGATATCCATTCCCTACTTCATGAACGACCATGGTGACAAAACCGAATGCAACAGCTCCCGGGGTTGATGAATCATCAAAGCATGTATTTGACATTCATCACATTTTCGTACGAACTCCTTCGCGTCCTTTTCCATATCGATCCAGTAGTAGCCGGTTCTGATTACTTTTTGAACCAATGATTTGGCGCTTGAATGATTTCCACATGTGCCTTTGTGGATTTCCCTCAAAACGTATTCGTTATCCTCTGGTCCTAGACATATCGCGAGTGGGCCATCAAATGTTCTTCGGAACAGGGTTCCGTCTTCGGACAGGCTAAACCAGGTTGTCTCTGTACGTAGGGCCCTTGATTCTTTTGGATTCGAGGGCACTTTTCCGATCTTCAGATATTTTATATATTTATTTCTCCAGTCCCAAGTTAGGCTCATTGAGTTATTCTCGGCATGACCTTCTTCCACTACCGATTTCATGAGTTGTACAACTGCCCGCAAGTTGAACTCGTCGTCTTCGACCGACGATCCTAAGTTAGCAAGGGCATCGTCCTCACTATTTTGATCCTGAGGTACGTGCTGCAAAGTCCACTCCTTGAACCGATGTAATGTTACCTGCAACTTATCCAAGTACCTTTGCATTCGTTCCTCTCTGACTTCAAACGTCCCATTAACTTTGTTCACCACGAGGAGGGATTCACACTTATCTTCGATGACCTCCGCCCCTAAGATTTTGGCTAGCTCGAGACCTGCAATCATGGCCTCATATCCAGCCTCGTTGTTAGTCAATTTCATAGTCTTAATAGATTGTCTAACTATGTTGCCTCTTCGTGTCTTCAATACGATGCCAAGTCCCGACCCTTTTGCGTTCGAGGCGCCGTTTGTAAAGAGGGTCCAAATCCTCGAGGAGGTCCCTAAGTTCATTAATAACTCTCTTTCAACCTCGGGTATTAGCGCAAGCATAAAGTCAGCCACAATGTCTACCAAAATTTGAGATTTTATAGCGATCTGGGCTGATATTCAATATCGTACCCACTGATTTCCACAACCCATTTGGCCAATCGACCTGAGAGCTCGGACTTATGCATAACATTCCTCGATGGGTAAGTAGTCACAACACATATGGGGTGACACTGGAAATATGGTATTAGCTTTCTAGAGGCGCTTAGCAAAGCGAGTGACAACTTTTGTAGGTGGGGGTACCTAGTTTCGGCCTCACGTAGGGTCCTGCTAACATAGTAAATTGAAAATTGTGTACCTTTCTCTTCCCGGACCAAGACTCCACTTTCCGCTATCTCTGATACTGCCAAGTACAGGTATTGTTATTCGTCTGTCTTTGGCGTGTGAAGCAGCTGTGGGCTCGATAAATATCGCTTGAGTTTCTCCAAGGCCCGTTGGCAATCCGGGGTCCAGAAAAAGTTATTCTTCTTCTTCAATAGTGAGAAGAATCGGTGGCTCTTATCGGAGGACCGCGAGATGAATCACTACAAGGCGTCTATGCATCCGATTAATCTTTGCACGGCCTTCACATTGTCCACAACTGTAATATCTTCGATGGATTTGATCTTGTCGGGGTTGATCTAGATTCCCCGGTTGGATACCATGAATCCTTGGAATTTACCTGATCCAACTCCATACACACATTTCTCCAGGTTAAGCTTCATATTGTATTTCTTCAATATGCTGAAGGTTTCCTGCAAATGTTTTAAATGGTCCTCTGCTCGCTTGGACTTAACAAACATACCGTCAATGTAACCTCCATTGATTTTCCTATTTGTTCCTTGAACATTCGGTTTACTACGCATTGGTAAGTTGCACCAATGTTCTTTAATCTGAATGGCATCACGTTATAGCAGTATGTGTCATACTTAGTGATGAAGGAGGTTTTTTCCTGATCATCCGGGTTCATCCGTATTTGGCTGTACCCGGAGTAGGCATCGAGAAAACTGAGAATCTCGCGGAAAGCCATGGCATAGATCATGCGATCGATATTGGGCAAAGGGAAGGAGTCCTTGGGACATGCCTTATTCAAATCCTTATAGTCTACACAACTTAATTTATTCCCTATTTTAGGGACTACCGCTAAATTTGATAACCAATCAGAGTATTTAACCTCCCGAATAGACCGTATTTAAGGGGTTTAGATACCTCGTCCTTGATGAAAGCATGTTTGACCTCGGACTGGGGTCTCTTCTTCTGCTTGACTAGATGGAACTTCGGGTCCAGGCTTAGCTTGTGAGTAGTTATCTCCTTGGGATCCCTACCATCAAAGTGGGACCAAGAGAAACAATCTTCATTAGCAATAAGAAATTGAATGAGTTTTTTCCTGAGCTCGAGGCTTAACCCCGTGCACAGGTATACCTTTTCGATCGGGAAAGTGTTCACTTAGTACAACTTGTTCTAGTTCCTAGACCATTGATTTCGTAGCGTCGGAGTCATCGGGGGATATAAAATATCTGGGGACCCCGTAGTCATTGTCCTCATCTACCGCTTGTTCCTCCGATTCTGCCGAGGCTGGTATCAGTGATTGCTATTTGCCCCAGTCTTTGACCACCTGGTTCAGATCCTACGATGTTGAGATTGTGGATGCCGGGATCACTTCATCGACCGCGAGCATTTCCTTTGCGGCCGGTTGTTCCCCATAAACTTTTTTTACTCCGCTGGGTGTTGGGAATTTCAGCACTTGTGCAGTGTCAAGGGCACTGCTCTCATGTTGTGAATCCATGGCCTCCCGTACAAAGCGTTGTATCTGTTGATACCTAATTTTTCCCCAAATTATTTTCAAACTTATATATAAGCTTTCAAAATCACTTTTTGGAATAATGAGTATTTTCCCTAATTTTTCCATATTTTTATCTAAATTATTTCCCTATTTACCTAATAGTTCATATTTTATAATTCATAAATGGTGCTCTAAATAATTTTAAAATATTTTCCAGTTCAGTATGTTATTTATAATCATTTTTATTTTATTAAAATCCAATTATTTCATAAATTGGCCAATTGGGTCTCATTTTATTGCAATTATAATCGTTTTGCAATTGTGGCCTAATTAGACATTTTATACCTTTTAAAATTCGAATTTATGTTTATTACATTTTAATATTAGTTAATTATTGTGACTTTACCTATTTAAACTTAATTTCATCTTTTTATAATTATTAGGTATTTTAATTAATTTATTATCCTATTTAAATTGGGTATTTAACATTTGGCCTATTTCTATTTAAATTCTAGCCAAATTCTAACCCAACCCCACCTGATCTCCTACCCACCTAACCAACCTAATTGCCCAGCCCAATCCTTAAACTCTACTCGGCCCAACCCCTCTAATTATCTGAGCCGTTGATCAAAATAGTTCAATGGCCCAGAACCCTATTACCATAATTAAACTAACCTAACCCCCTCCCCCGTCTCTCATTTCCAAGACCTCTCTCTCTCTCTCTCTCTCTTCTGGTCTCTTCCTCTCCCCCTTCTCTCTAGAACCTTCTGGTTCTTCATCTTCTCCGATGGCCTTCATCTTCGGCCACTTCCAGTCTCACCGATTTCGACCACTGGCCGCCTTGAAGCCTCATCTCTCCGGTCTCGTCAGTCTCTAAGACCTCCGTGGGTTCCAACCATGCCGGACCACCACTGGAAGCTCCGCCTAAGGCTAATTCTGGCCGTCTCCGATGGGTTTTGACTCGATGGCGTACTAATCACCATTGTTCCCGAGTTTCATAGCCAGTTTTTTCTTAACTTTCTCTGGTTTCTTAAGAAACCCTAACCTCGACCTAAATCTCTTAAAATCTCTGTATTTTAACGATTTTTAACTCATTCCTTCATGTTTTGAACTCTTCTCTACTCGATCTTTACAAATACTAAAGTTTAAACGTTTTGGTCCCTTTTTCGAACTAGGTTTCTCAACCCTTTCTGAAAATGCTTTATCTTCTAAGTTTTATTGCTAATCTATGATTTCAATATATTTTAGACGCTTTTCTTGTTTAAATCTCCTTAATCTGATGAAACCCTAGCTTTAAGGTTTATATTTGTGTTATGCTCGCTTGTCTGTGTTTCCTTCTAGATTTCTCTCTGAGTTCTATGCTCTTTGCTTAATTTTGATGCTTGTGTTTCAATCCCCTATTGTTTTGTGTTCTTAGCTTAGGGTTTCCCTTAGATTGTTCAATATGGGCTATGTATCAAACTTGACAGTTCATCCTATTGATTATTTTATACTGATTCTATGGTACTTTCTTTTAAGTTGTAATCTCGTGTAAATCTTTGCTGATTCTGAATTTCTTCCTTATTTTGTACAAAACATTCCTTTGATAGTATCTTTACTGATCTCCAACCTTTTATCTCTTGCCTTATTATGTGATTGACTCTGCTGTTAATTGATTCTTACACTGTTTACTTAATTAGAGTATTATGTATCTAGCCTAATTTGTCCATTCTATACTTGCTGCTTGAATTATTTCCTCAAAGCTATATATAATCTCTTTCCTTATTTCTTACCTGCTTATTACCGTTTGAAGTTAACTCCCTAAATTAAGGGAGTACTTGTGTTGTTTGTTACACTAATTGATTCAGAGTCCCACAACTACTGAACTAAATGGACCCCTTTCCTTATTTAGTCACGTACTGATTCTTTCCTTAATTGAACCCATGTGTATTTACCCCTAATTGCCTACTGTGTACTTAAGTCTTACTTGATTTTCTTTCCTTAAATGTGTCCTGCTCTTTACCGTTGGTTAATCATCCCTTAGTTAAAGGAAAACTTGCTGATTTAGTACCTCATTGATTCTGTGGCTTCCTTAAGTGTTGGAGACTGATTTCCTTTACCTTATTTTACTCTGCTCTTAACTACTATATAAACTCTCCTATATTCTCACTTCTAGAGGAACAATTAGCTCAAAAACTCCCTCTCACACTTAAAGCTTTTTCTGTTCTCTTTCTTTGCTACTTGCTATTGTCCTGAATTAGCCGGCTACAAGCCAAGGCTAATTATTGTGTATCTCCTACTGCCTGTTTGTGTTACTGCTCTTTTCATCTCACTGGTATGTCCTGATTAACTTTTCAAAGCTTTGAACCAATGTGTTTATTTATATCCTAGCATGCTATGTTCTTAACTGTTCTATACCCGTGCCTCTATGGTTTTACATACAAATGATACATGATACTTGTCATGCTCACCTCTTTACCTACTTGTGATTAATTCAACACTGTTATAGGCTTTACCTGTCTCTATGTGCAACTGTTAAACCATCTCTTTTCTTCTTCAGTTACCATGTGTCCCTGATCCCCTTGAACCTTTATCTGTTAGAATTTAACATACTTACATGACTGTTACTTGTTATAATCTCCTGATGTAATCACTGTCTACTATCATGTCCATACTTAGTTGTCCTGATTTGCGTAGCTACGCTTAAGTTTATGTATCTTTATGTGTCACTATGTGACTTATTTGTCCCCTCTACCCCATAGACCCTGTGTGTAACTCTATACTGTCTAAGGTTTCTAATTGTTTTTAAAAAAAACAAATCTCCAGTTCTACAAAATCTTTTAAACTACTCATTCCTGCAGTTCACACTACTCTTAGAAACTAGGTCCTACCCCCTTCGTGTGAGCATTGCCTTGAGTACCCTTGAGTACTCATTGAACTTTGACACACAAGGCTGGTAATTCCACACTGCACTTTATTCAAACTTGCTTGGGTGCTGGTATTGGCCAGGGACCCAATGAGGGCCCTAGGGAGCTTTGCCGCACCCAGGCCATGAAGGGTGTTAGGCGAGAAAGGGGTAAGGCTGGAAGATTGGGCCTGATTGAAGGCTCCCTATAGAATAACTTCTTATTTTCCTTTTTCATTATTGTAATTAATTTATTATGGTCTATAATAATTTGTAAATAAATGATTAAGGCTGGATATTGAATATGGGGGTTATGCATGCCTAGCTTAGGTAATGGGTCGAAAACATGCCTATAGGACTTTATTTTTGCATTAGATAACTTTTGTAGGACACGCATTTCACATATTAGAAATCCTGTTTTAGGTCCTTCACTTGCAGCATGTTATCACACTCATCTCCTAATTCTGATCAGTTAATTACAAGCAAAAATTAACTGTCATAAGGTCATCGCTGCATTTGTATCTTAGAAACCACATTTTAGGAATTTCTATGTGCATTAGATATCCTGTTGTTTAAGGTCTTATATCTCTCTGAGTTGCAATCGTAAAAACGCCTAATTAGCATGCTTAATTTAATGAAAATATGGTTAAACTACCTGCAACATTTTTGCCAACGTATATCCCTTAAAATCAGAGTTAACTATGCATGTTCACCTTCTTAAATAGGCAATGTATACGACGCCTAGGCAAACCTTAGGCCTAATACGCACTAAAACCAAAATAAGTCGTTTAGCACTTGGCTGATCTTTAGGCTAATTAGTCTCTTTTGAAATCCTAAAAACCTTGCTGCTTTCACTCTTGTTTTCTGAAGTTCATTCTATTTTTTTCTCTAAAAACTCCTGCTCTGTTCCTAATTACTGGTTTTTGAAATTGTGCATTCACTCTTCCTTTTACTAAAACCCCTTTAAACTACTGGTTCTTGTTCTATTTGAATTATTGGGTTTTAAAGTAAGTCACACCTGTTCAAAGTACTATGTTTATTTAAATCTTTCTTTGCTTTTGATTACTGATTCCTTAAAGTTATTCATCTCTTTTATTGAAAATTTCTAAAATGTCGCACACTTTTAAACTCTTGATACTGTCCTTAGACTACTGGATTTTAATCAATCACTCTTCTCTAAACTGCTCTATTTTTAACTGAACTTCCTGTTTATTACGGAGTTTTTTCCAAAAAAAAATCAAACTGTTGAAACCCACTGCTCTCCAACTCAAACTCCTGTTTTAACTTTGAGACCATAGTTGTGTTTGAGACGTACCGCTTACATGTTTACTTGTGGAGGGATCTGTGAGCCTTTCTTTGCCTTTATATGTTCCCCCATATGTGCAGTCCTACTTGTTTTTGTATGTCGCATAGTATTTTGACCTTTAATCCTAAGGGTTCAGCCTAGTTCCTGCCTTGTAGGATTAGTAGTCCTAAACACCCTCCGGGACTTATAGGATGGGACGGGTAATAGCACGCAATAAGCATTTGCGACCAACACACGGATTTTTAATAACCTTTACGGGGTGGGAAGGGTAAAATACGGATATGATGATCGGTGCGCTAATACCACGTGTAGCCGCCTCTTCGAGGTGTGACATACTAGGTATTGCATTGAAGTGATCCGTGTTACTTTAAACCTAGGACAATTCTTTTCAAATGTTTATCGCAATGTTATTTCAAAACCTTTAAAGATTTTCATACTTGTTGTAAATCCCCTCTTACGTGAACCTTACTTGTTACTTGCTCACCGTCCAAATTTTACAAAACTTATTGGCTGGGACCCACAATTGTGGATCTTGAGGGGTGCCTAATACCTTCCCCTTGGGATAATTTCAAGCCCTTACCCAATCTCTGGTAACGCGAACTAGTTCATGAGTTTCTCAACTCTAGGTGCTCTACCGCACCATAAAAATTGTTAGGTGGCGACTCTTCCTTAAAACTCTTCCTTTAAGGAGTTATTCAGAATGTCATAAACCCGATCTCTCCGTACCTATCCCGTGCGATAGAAAAAGGGGCGCGACAGTATGGCGACTCTGCTGGGGATCTTCCCTAGGCTTATACCATTACAATTTACTTTGTAAATTTGGACCTTTAATTTGCATTTAAATAATTATGCCTTTTCCTATTCTCCGTTACATGCCATTAATTGTTTTCTTTTACTGGTATTTATTTCACCTGAGCGTAACTGACATATCTTCATGTCTTCTTTGTAACCGCTTTCCATTATAACTATTGCATTTCCTTTCTTTACTGTTTTCCTCAACGTGAAAATACATGCTTATCTGTTTTAATGCTTATTACTACATATCATGCTCCACATTCATATTCCACTCGTGCCAAACATATCCTATAGCAACGCTTACAATGAGTGGTTGCGCTATTCCAATATTACCACCCCCTAAATTCGGAAAGGCATATTTGTGGTAAAACTAGTCGATCAGCGGTGCAGTCGACAGTTTCGTGCCTTCCCCCTTGGGTTGTACGCTCAAGGGTACCAGTCTAAAACCCCAATAGAAACCTTACTCTATTGTATATTGCATGCATCATGGTCAAACCTAGCCGGGCTAACGTGTTTTCCGCACAATAGCCTTTAAGATAGCCTTGTCCAAAGTCCATTGGGTTTCCCTGGAACCCAAAAAGGACGCTCTCACGTTCTGTGCATTTATTTGGAGAACATAAATGCTCATTGCTAACTATTGGTGTTAAATAGTCGAGTACGGTGGGGGTAAGGGCCTAACATGTTTATTTTGCAGCAATGAGGCACGAGGTCCCCAGATTCGGCATGGTCCCCAACATCCACCCAAAACTTCTAAATTGGTGGGAATACTTGCATTCAAGTGACAAAACAGCAGTTAGAAAACACCTGGGCAACTTGCCTTCTCTTTTGGACATTCAGCCTAATAACATGATGATAGAGGCTGCCACCTTATTCTGGGATTTTGATCGATCAGTTTTTCGATTTGGGAACAATGAGATGACACCACTGCTGGAGGAGATAAGGGGTTTAGCTGGTTTGCCTTGGGAGTCTCGAGGTTTATTGATGCCTGAAAACCAAATAGGCCGGGGTTTTCTAAAAATGACGGGACTCAAGAAAAATTTGGATTTAGTCTGCTTGGAAGACTCATACATACCTTTTGACTATTTGTACGAGAGTTATGGCCGTAGTCAGTCTTACCGCACATATCAGGAAGAGTTCGCCCTCACCTCTCTAGGACACATTCACCGCCGGGTATTCGTCTTCATATTCTGCTTTTTGGGATTGATGGTCTTCCCGATAAAGAATGGGAGAATCCACACCAGATTGGCTATGGTTACCAAGACTCTGATGGAAGGGATCGACGGAAAAGATTTCAGCATTGCACCCATGATCGTTGCTGACATATACCGAGCTTTGGAGAACTGTCAACGAGGAGCGAAACATTTTGAGAGTTGCAACCTGCTACTTCAGCTTTGGCTCACCGAGCATTTACAAAGGGGTGACTACCGTCAAGACATACATAGGAGAATTTGGGATGATCATATTGCTTTCCATCATCCAAAGCGTATGAACTACATCCCCGACATGTTTGCACAGCCAGAGAATGCCAAGGGATGGGTTGAGTTATTGGGAGATCTGACCGAGGATCAAATCCATTGGATGTTCGAGTGGTTCCCGACCAACGAACTCATCATTCAGACTAGAAACACCCCGTTCCTGATATTGATTGGTCTTAGAGGGACATACCCTTACGTCCCGATTGCGTCATGAGGCAGGCGGGGAGGAAACAAGACGTTCCAAGGGTCGAGAAAATGAGTCATCTCAAGGCGAACTTCCAAGATGACGATAGCCCTAACAAATGTCAAGCTCAACAATTGTGGCACTGCAGGATCCGATTGGAGAAGGATACTATCGAGCCTGACAGGTATCACGCTGGTTGCTTTCCTTACTATCTGGGATGGTTGGAAGATAACTAGGGAGGAAATATTGAGCCAGGTTTCGCTCAAGGACATAGGGTCATAGACGAGAAAGCCGAGGAATAAACTAGGTTCAACAAGCTGCGCAAAAGGCTCCGTGACTGTGAAAAAAATCATCACAAAATCCACATAGCCAACAAAAATCTGATCGAGGAATGGAAGGACATGGCTATCACTTCCACTCAGAGGCTAGCACACTTGTAACGAGGCATCGTTGATTTGGAGGAAATGTTCCTTAGGAGGATTGAGACTTGTCAAAAGACCGAGGGAACTGAAGTAGGAATTTTAGCCAAGACCTACTTGCTGCTGGGACTCCGCGAGATAGGAATGTTGATCAAAGCAAGTAGAAGTGCCGAGTCTGGGGAAGGTCCTTCTGAGACCAAATAGAATTAGTCTTTACTTTGCTTTTGATGTAATAAGGCCATTGGCCATTACTGCCATTTTGCATTTTTCGTATTTTTAGAGTCAAGTTGGATTTGTCTATTTTATCATCAATAAAATGAGGCATTTAGTATTTAAGTTCTCAAAATTAATTTGTCGCTAGGCCTACCTCGGGCATAAAGAGGTTCCCCAACTTAGGATGCATTTTACATTTTTCGCTTTACGTGTTTAAATTACCGCAATATTCTTTATATCTTCACTAACTTCACTGCCTTTTTTGTTAGTTATTCCCCTTCCCCAAAGGTTAGTTCGTGCACTCTGGCATCAACAACTTATTGCACCAGATCTAAGGGCCCTCCTCCTACTCCTCCCCCCAGTCCTCCCAAAGGGAAAAGTAAGGGTAAAACTAAGATGGCAGATGCAAGCGGTACTAGAAAAGACAACAGGGATGAACAGGTTGAGATAACTGATGGTCAGGGTATTCAGGTTCTGCACGAGGGTATGTCTCCACTAGAGAAGAAGCTGCTGAAGTTCCAAGAGGAATTTGACCAAGTCAAGAATTTGGCCCATTTATCATTCTCCCTCAACGTTCCAAACGTTCACTCCCCAAATACTCGGAACCCCACTTTACCCCAAAACGTCCCAAAACAACCCAATCACCCCAAAGATCCTGTTCCACCAGCACCACGCAACACATGAGACCACTTCCAGGCTTATGACAACCCCATTTATGTGGAAACCGTAGCTCATGCCACACCGCATACCTATGAGTCTGACGAGAAGGACAAGCTCATCAGGAATCTTGCCAAGGAACTCAAGAAATTGACCAACCGAGTTCAGGGCATCGAAGGAGTAAAGGGGTTGAGGGATTGAATTATGAGGATCTTTGCATAGAACCCGATGTTGAACTATCCGAGGGGTACAAGCCTCCTAAGTTTGAGATGTTTGATGGTACTGGTGACCCAAGAGTCCATCTGAGGACTTACTGCGACAAATTGGTCGGCGTGGGAAAAGACGAAAGGATCCGCATGAAACTCTTCATGAGGAGTTTGAAAGGTGATGCACTATACTGGTACATCAATCAGGATCCAAAGAAATGGATCAACTGGGTGACTATGGCTATGGACTTCATTGATAGATTCAGATTTAATACGGAGAATGCACCGGATGTGTTCTACATCCAGAATTTGAAGAAGAAACCAATTGAGACTTTTCGCGAGTATGCTACGCGTTGGAGGTCAGAGGCTGCTAAGGTCAGGCCAGCCTTGGAAGAAGAGAAAATGAAGAAATTCTTCGTGCGCGCTCAGGATCGTTAGTACTATGAGCGGCTGATGATGGTTGAAGGGCACAAGTTTTCTGATATCATCAAGTTGGGAGAGCAGATCGAGGAAGGCATAAAAACGGTATGGTTACTAACTTTGAAGCCTTACAAGCTACCAACAAAGCTCTGCAATCCGGTGGTGTGTCCAAGAAAAGGGATGTAGGAGCCGTGATGGTGGCACAACAAGCCAAGTCCCCTCCCAAATATCAAGTATACCCCACACCTTCCTTTACTTACCAACCAGCTCCAAGTTACCAAGCACCTTCACCTCAATACCAGACACCCTCACCCGCCTACCAAACTCCACCATCCACATATCAGCCTACCTCGCCCATATACTTACAACCAGCTCCCGTCTATAATGCCTACAACTCCCAACCTTCTCACTATCAATCACCCCTAATCGCCAAAACTTCCCGAGACCTCGCCCAAATTTCGACCCTCGTCCACCAAAACAGTATACCGCCATAGCTGAGCCCATTGACCAATTATATGAAAAGCTTAAAACCGCCGGTTATATCACACCCATCCCCGCTGTCATCCCCGAGAACCCATCTCAGTGGGTCAACCCAAACAAAACCTGTGCTTACCACTCCGGCATGAAAGGACACACCATCGAGGAATATCGTTCCCTGAAAGACAAGATACAAACCCTCATAGATAACAAGAGCATCGTAGCCAAGGACCCTGCTCCTAATGTTCGCAATAATCCGCTGCCTGACCATAAAGGCGGTGTC
>ML297826.1:0-22500 GCA_005239495.1 Nicotiana undulata
CCCCCCCCCCCCCCCCATATCTAGTGAAAGAGTTTATGGAACTTTGTCCCTTCTTTTTTTTATTTGGAACAATTGATGGTTACCCCCTGTCCCATTGGGAGTAAAGTTTGGTACTTTGTAAGTCCCCAACTGAAAACTTAGGGGAAACTTTTGTACAAAATAATCCAGCGTAGACTAAGTTAATACTTAGTTTTTTTTTTGCCGTAATATATTAATATTAATATTAATATCGGCATGACTTTTGATTTCTTTAAGTTTTTGCTTTACTCTTAAGTCTTTGCATGCTTTTTTTTTTAGGTTTTTATTTTACCCCTTAGTTTTTGACTTTGCATAGAAGAATGCTTAGATATATTTTCACGACCTATAATCCTAATCCAGGTCGTGATGGCGCCTTACGACGGGGTTAGGCAAGCCAACGTAAATTCCACTAAGTGCTTCTCTTAACTTGATTCAATTATTCACCCATTTACCGATTTTTAACAAGTTATGATATCGAAAGGTAATAACTCGACGGTAGATACAATAAAGAAACGCGAGCTAAACATACAAGCACATATATGTACAACCCAAAAATCCCAAAACCACCACTACGTGTGTGCCAGGACTAGTGTCACGAGTGTCATGGGCATACTATACTAACGGAATATACAACGGGTGATAATATATACAATCCCGTTGTCTGCATGAATAGATGGGAAACAAAAGTAAATGAAACTCCATGGTGCTGCTGGGGATCGCCAGAGGAAGCACCTCACCGTAAAGTCAAGTCCACTATGGTCACTATCTAGATCCGGTTTGATAACCAGGTGCACCAGCCTCAGAACCTGTACAGTTAAGTACAGAAATGCAGCATGAGTACATATTAAATAAATTTGTACCCAGTGAGTACCCTGTCTAATCTCGAAGAAGTAGTGATGATAGGTCGACTTGACACTCACTAAGGTCCAACAGTATGATATAACAATGATAAAATAAAAGCAGTAGGCATGTAAGACAGTGAGTAGCAATTATGTACAAAACAAAGAAATCCAAGAAAAATACTGGAACAATAAAAATGGCCACTTTCTTTCCCCCAAAATATCTCACACAAGTCAACATCCATGAAACAATGCCAAATAATCATGCGCACACAGGACTAAGACAACCGGCCGGAGTCATAAGGAAAATAAGTTATGTACTGCCGGGGATCGACTGGACCGTCCCAAAAGTGCATGCTTACCATAATCATATCTAAGCACTGCCGATGATCGATCGGCCCGTCCCAAAAGTGCGTCTTTCAATGTAACCATATCAGAACATAGTACAACTTCGTCCATGCACTGCCGAGGATCGAACGGCCCGTACCAAGAGTGCATTCTTAACTATATCATCTCTGTGCACTGCCAGGGATCGACCGACCCATCCCAAAGGTGCACCTTTCAATCCGCCGTGGCGTACAACCCGTTCCTATGAGAGTGGGGAAAATCACACATCGCTCGCGGAATGTAAATTGCGAAGCGGTCACATGCACACACAATAACTTAGAAAAATTTACTTTCCATAACAAATTCCTTTCAATTCAACAATTTCCATAAAGCCTCAGAGGAACAATACTATACATAACATGACCTCATAGTACACATGGCGTTACAAGGAATCATATAAGGCATTGCAAGGAAACATATAATCCATTACAAGGAAGCATATAAGACATGATGTGGGCCTAACTACCCGGACATAACAATGATAACCGCTACGTACGGACTCTCGTCACTTGGTGCGTACGTAGCCCCCAAACAATTTACACATAGCANTAATCGCTATTCTTGAAAAATTCTCAAATTCGGACCCCGGTTCCGCATGTTTAAATTCCAAAAATTCACGAAGGGATCACTTACCCATAGCCTAAGGATCATTAAGGTGTGATTTCTACTTGAATTCATGGCCTAAAACGGAAAATCAGAAAATTCTCAAGAGCCCTAAAATTACTACCTAATCCCATGATTTTTGATAATTTAGTAGGGAATTTAACTAGGAATTGATGTTGGAAAGTGGTAAAACCATGGAATTTACTTACCTCAATAACAGTGATGGAAGGTTCCTTGAAGAGCTCTTTAAAGACTTGAGGAGGAAGATGACAATGGAGGAAATAGGCTAAGTCCTGTATTTAATAAAACTGCCCAGGTATTCCTTCACTGCGATCGCGACAAGGGCCCTGCGATCGCGAAGGCTAACTGGCCAGACCTCTGCGATCGCGGCAGAGGTCCTACGATCGCGAAGAGTAACTGTGCCCGGCCCTAACTTGACACTATGCGATCGCGAGGATGGGGCTGCGATCGCGAAGGCATGGAGTCCAGCCTTCCGCGATCGCGTAGACTAGGATGCGATCGCGAAGGCTAACTGGCCAGACCTCTGCGATCGCGGCAGAGGTCCTACGATCGCGAAGAGTAACTGTGCCCGGCCCTAACTTGACACTATGCGATCGCGAGGATGGGGCTGCGATCGCGAAGGCATGGAGTCCAGCCTTCCGCGATCGCGAAGACTAGGATGCGATCGCGAAGGCTAAGGGCTTAACCTTCCGCGATCGCGAAGAGGAAGCTGCGATCGTGAAGAACAATCAGCAGCCTAGCCAAATTCCTTCTCCGCAATCGCGACCCACCTTCTGTGATCGCGAAGAAGGAAACCAGATAGCAAAAATCTGGTTTTTCCAACTTAGCTCCCGGGGGTCCAAAACTCACCCGAGCCCCTCGGGACCCCGTCATAAAGCACTGACAAATCTGTATTCATGATACGGACTTGCTCAAACTTCCGGAACGTGAAAAACAACAATGAAACTTAGAATTCAACCCCAAACCAAATTGAATCAAGCTGAAGAACTTAAGATTCTAGAATTCATGTCAATGCGCCGAACCGGCCTATACTACTCAGAATGACTTCAAATTTTGCAGACAAATCATAAATGACATAATGGAACTATTCCCGATTTCGGAATTTCATTCGAACCTCGGTAACATAAAAATACGTTCCAAACCAAATTTCAATTTCTATGAAAATCCTCAAAACTTCATTAACTCTCAATTTCCCATTTTGATCCGAAACCAGTCAAATCAAGTCCGTTTCTTACCAAATTTCACAGATAACTTAAATACCACATATTCAACCTGTTCCGGGCTTCGGAACCATAATACGGGCCCGGCAGTACAGGTTTCATGTCAAGGTTCATTTTCATAAGACTTTATTATTTTAAGAAAACAATTTTCTTTAAACAATTCATTTCTCGGACTTGGGTCCTCGGAATTCGATTCCGGGCATACGCCCAAGTCCCATATTTTCCTATGGACCTTCTGGGACCGCCAGATCATGGTTCCGGGTCTGTTTACCAACAATGTTGACCAAAGTCAACTTTATTCAATTAATTATCATAAATTCAACTCTTTATCAAGTTTTCACATAAAGGCTTCCCGACTACGCGCCCGGGTTGCGCACGCACATCGAGGTGAGATAAACGGAGGCTTTCGGGGCCTCGGAACACAGTCATAATTAAGTTTACCTAAGATAACCCTTTTGGGTCATCACAATCTCCCCCTCTAAAACAAACGTTCGTCCTCGAACGGACATATAATCGTACCTAAGTGCTGAATAGCTGCGGATACCTGCTCGGACTCCCAAGTCTCCTCATCGACTGGTTGGCCCCTCCACTGGACCTTCACGGCAGAAACTCTCTTAGACCTCTACTGGCGGTCCTGCCTATTACTAATAGCAACTGGCTCCTCCTCGAAGCCCAACTTCTCATCTAACTGAATAGTGTTGAAATCAACCACGTGAGAGAAATCGGCATGATATCTCCGGAGCATGGATACATGAAAGACCGGATGAACTCCTGATAAGGCGGGAGGTAAAGCAAGCTCATAAGCAACCTCCCTGACTCGCCTCAATACCTGGAAAGGGCCTATAAACCTGGGGCTCAGCTTTCCCTTCTTCCCGAATCTCATAACACCCTTCATCGGCGAAGCCTTCAACATAACCTTATCTCCCTCCAAAAATGCTACATCACGCGCTCGCCGATCTTCGTAAATCTTCTGTCTGGACTGAGTTGTGCGGAGTCTCTCCTGAATAATCTTCACCCTATCCAAAGCATCTCTCACCAGATCTGTGCCATATAACTTGGCCTCGCCAAGCTCAAACCACCGGATAGGAGAACGACATTGCCGACCATATAAAGCCTCGAATAGAGCTATGGCGATGCTGGACTGATAATTGTTATTGTATGCAAACTCCGCCAAAGTCAAGAATTGGTCCCACTGACCGCCGAAATCAATCACACAAGCCCTGAGCATATCCTCCAAAATCTGAACTGTACGCTTTGACTGGCCATCAGTCTGAGGGTGAAATGGTGAACTAAGGTCTATCTGAGTGCCCATCTCACTGTGCAAAGATCTCTAGAAGTGCGAAGTGAATTGAGGACCTCAATCTGATATAATAGACACCGGCACACTGTGCAACCGGACTATCTCTCGAATGTAAATCTGAACCAGCCTCTCTGTAATATAAGTAGTAGCCACAAGAATAAAATGTGCCGATTTGGTCAATCTATCCGCAATGACCCAAACCGCGTCAACCTTCCGCAAAGTTCGAGGCAACCCAACCACGAAGTCCATGGTGATGCGCTCCCATTTTCTCTCAGGAATGGGCATCTGCTGAAACACGCCTCCTGGCCTCTGGTGCTCGTACTTGACCTACTGATAATTGAGACACCTAGCCACATACTGCACTATATCCTTCTTCATCCGCCTCCACCAGTAATGCTGCTTCAAATCACGATACATCTTCGTCGCTCCTGGATGAACAGAATACCGAGAACTGTGCGCCTCTGCTAGAATCCTCCCCCTCAGGACATCAATATCAGGAGCACACAATCGGCCTTGGAGTCTCAGAATACCATCCTCGCCCAAGGTAACCTCCTTGGCCCTACCTTGGACCACCGTGTCCCGAAGCTCTGCAAGACATGGATGATCAAACTGTCGAGCCTTAATCTCCCCCAACAATGAAGACTGAGCAACTACATGAGCCAAAATTCGACGAGGCTCCGAAAGGTCCAATCTCACAAGGCGATTGGCCAAGGACTGAATGTCCAAGGATAAAGGCCTCTCCTTTGCTGCAATGTAGGTCAAGCTACCCATACTCTCCGCCCTCCTACTCAAGGCATCTGCCACCACATTTGCCTTGCCTGGATGATAAAGAATAGTAATATCATAATCTTTCAACAACTCAAGCCACCTGTGCTGCCTCAAGTTAAGATCCCTCTACTTGAATAAGTGCTGCAAACTGCGGTGGTCTGTATAAACCTCACAAGACACACCATACAGGTAGTGCCTCCAAAATTTTAAAGCATGAACAATCGTCGCCAACTCCAAGTCGTGCACAAGATAATTCCTCTCATGAGCCTTCAGCTGACGCGAAACATAAGAAATAACTCTCCCGTCCTGCATCAACACACATCCCAATCCGACACGTGAAGCGTCACAATACATAGTATATATCCCAGAACCGGAAGGCAATGTCAGAACTGGTGTTGAGGTCAATGCCGACTTGAGCTTCTGAAATCTCACCTCACACTCGTCGGACCACCGAAACGGGGCATTCTTCTGAGTCAATCTGGTCAATGGATATGCAATAAAAGAGAACCCTTCCATGAATCGGCGATAATAGCCTTCTAGGCCCAAGAAACTCCAGATCTCAATAGCTGAAGTAGGACGCGGGCAACTCTGAACCGCCTCAATCTTTTGAGGATCAACCTTGATACCCCAAAAATGCCACAGAATCTAACCAGAACTCGCACTTGGAGAACTTAGCATATAGTTTATGTTCCCGCAAGGTCTGTAGCACAACTCTCAAATTCTTCTCATGCTCACCCAGGCTCCGCGAATAAATCAAGATGTCATCAATGAAGACGATGATGAAAGAATCAATATACGTCCTGAATACCCTATTCATCAAGTCCATGAATGCTGCTGGGGCATTAGTTAAACCAAATGACATCACTAGGAACTCATAATGGCCATATCTGGTACGAAATGCTCTATTCGGAACATCTGAAGCCCGAATCTTCAACTGATGATAACCTGATCTCAAATTAATCTTGGAGAACCCATGAGCACCCCACAACTGGTCAAATAAATCATCGATGCGCGGAAAAGGATACTTATTTTTAATAGTAACCTTATTCAGCTGGTGGTAATCAATACACATCCGCATAGACCCATCCTTTTTCTTCACAAATAGGACTGGAGCACCCCACAGCTACACACTCGGACTGACGAACCCCTTAGCCAGCAAATCCTCAAGTTGCTCCTTTAACTATTTCAACTCCTTAGGAGACATACGATACGGGGGAATGGAAAAAGGCTGAGTATCTGGAGCTAAATCAATACATAAATCAATATCTCGATCTGGAGGCATGCCTGTAAGATCTGAAGGAAATACGTCTGAAAACTCTCGTACCACCGGCACTGAATCAATGGTCGAATACTCGGCGGTGGTGTCCCGCACATAAGCAAGGTAAGCCAAACAACCCTTCTCGACTATATGTCGAGCCTTCATGAAGGAAATGACTTGGCTGGATGCACTAACTGAAGAACCTCTCCACTCTAGCCTAGGCGACTCAGGCATGGCTAAAGTGACTGTCTTGGCATGGCAATCTAACACAGCATGATAAGGTGATAGCCAATCCATGCCTAGGATAACCTCAAGGTCAATCATATCCAGCAATAAAAGATCTGCTCTGGTATCGAAACCGCAAAAAGTGATCACACAAGACCGATAGACCCAGTCTAGCACCACAGAATCGCCCACATGAGTGGACACATATATAGGAGAACCCTAGGACTCACAAGGATCATCTAGGAAATGAGCAAATAGTACTGAATCATATGAAAATGTGGATCCTGGATCAAATAGTACCGAAGCCTCTCTACCACATACTGAGATAATACATGTGGTTACGGCGTCTGAGGCCACTGCATTTGATCTGGCCGGAATGGCATAAAATCTGGCTGAGGCTCCTGAAGACTGAACTCCCCCAGAGTGAACAGGAACTAACTGACCTCCCCCTGACTGGCCTTCCCCTCTAGGACGACCCCTGCCTACCTGTCCTCCACCTCTAGGTGGCCGGGCTGCTGGTGCTGGACCCATAGGCTGATAACCCTGCTGCACTACCTTGCCCAGAAGCCTGGGACACTGTCTCTGCATATGACCTAGATCTCCACACTCAAAGCAACCTCTAGGTACCATAGCCTGCTGCCCCGAAGAAGAAGACCCCTGAATATCCAGGAAACGATGTGGACCCTCTGGTATGTCACTGAAATAAGAACCGGAGGATCTCTGGTGACTGTAGTAACCACTGGGTGAACCCTGAATGGCTGGAGGACGATGGGAATGCTCTAGCATGGCACTGAACTGAGGCCTCGATGGACCACCTCGAGGAGGTAGTGGAGGTGCTTAATATGGAATCCTACTGGGCTGACCACCCCCGAACTGACCTCTGCTCCTAGCCGGAGCATCCCTGAAATCCCCTGAGAACCTAGCCCTCTTGTCCTGCTGACCCTGTTCCCTGCTCCTCATCCGATACCCCTCAATCCGTCGAGCTATCTCAACTACAAGCTGGTAAGGAGTACCCATCTCAACATCTCGGGCCATGGTGGCCCTAATACCTTACTGCAACCCGTCCACAAACCGCCGCACTCTCTCTGCATCGGTAGGCAATATCATAAGTGCATGGCGTGACAACTCTGAAAATCTGGCCTCATAATCTGTCACTGTCATCTGCCCCTGCTCTAGCTGCTCAAACTGATGCCGCAACTCTTCCCTCTCAGAGGGTGGAATATATCTTTCTAGAAACACCTGCACGAACTGATCCCAAGTGACAGAAGGAGAATCTGCTGGTCTGCTGAGAATATATGACTTCCACCACGTGCGAGCTCTGCCCTCCAACTAAAATGTGGTGAAATCCACTATATGGGACTCCAAAGTCCTCATGTTGTGCAGTTTGTCCCTGCACCTATTGATGAAATCTTGAGCATCCTCACCCCGCTCACCCCCGAAGACTAGAGGGCGAAGTCGGGTCCATCTATCCAACATCTTCTGTTGGTCACCCTCTGCAATTGGCCTGGGCTCTGGGGCTGCTACTACGGGCTGAACCCCACCCACGGGCGGTACTCGGGGTATGACGTGCTGCTGCTTCCTGACCTATGGCCTGAGCGGTAGGGGTATGGACTCCCCCTCCCGCCTGAGAAGTAGCAGGGTCGACTGGAAATAAACCAACCTGGGACATAGTGTCCATGAATCTCAGCATACGGCCCGTGACCTCTTGGAAGCCTGGCGCCGTCATGAAATCCGCTGGAGCAGGTGCTATTGGAGGCACCGCACCCTGCTCCTCTATAATAGGGTCCTCTGGTGGTGACACAGGTATAGCTCTGGGGCGCCCTTGTCCCCTACCTCGAGTAGGTGCTCTACCCCTGCTTCTACCACGACCTCGGGCGGCGGGGGCAGCGGTATCTCCCGGACCAGAAACATCAGATGCACGCATCCTCACCATCGGTGAGAGAATAGAAGAATAAGTTTGAGTACATCATAGATTGCACGACAGGATACGGATAAAGGGAAGTTTCCTAACACCCCATAGCCTCCTGAAGATAAGTACATACATCTCCGTACCGATCCGCAAGACTCTACTGGGCCTGCCCGTGACTCGTGAGACTTACGTGAACCTAGAGCTCTAATAAAACGTTGTCCCGACCAAGAATCCTAATCCAGGTCGTGATGGCGCCTAACGACGGGGTTAGGCAAGCCAACATAAATTCCACTAAGTACTTCTCTTAACTTGATTCAATTATTCACCCATTTACCGATTTTTAACAAGTTAGGTTATGATATCGAAAGGTAATAACTCGGCGGTAGATACAATAATTAAATGTGAGCTAAACATACAAGCACATATATGTACAACCAAAATATCCCAAAACCACCACTATGTGTGTGCCAGGACTAGTGTCATGAGTGTTATCGGCATACTATACTAACGGAATATACAAAGGGTGATAATATATACAATCCCGTTGTCTGCATGAATAAACGGGAAACAAAAGTAAATGAAACTCCATGGTGCTGCTGGGGATCACCAGAGGAAGCAGCTCACCGTGAAGTCAAGTCCGCTACGGTCACTATCTAGATCCGGTCTGATAACCAGGTGCACCTGCCTCAAAACTTGTACAGTTAAGTACAGAAGTGCAGCATGAGTACATATTAAATAAATATGTACCCAGTGAGTATCCCGTTTAATCTCGAAGAATTAGTGACGAGAGGTTGACTTGACACTCACTAAGGTCCAACAGTATGATATAACAATGATAAAATAAAAGCAGTAGGCATGTAAGACAGTGAGTAGCATTTATGTACAAAACAAAGAAATCCAAGAAAAATACAGTAACAATAACAATGGCCACTTTCTTTTTCCCAAAATATCTCACACAAGTCAACATCCATGAAACAATGCCAAATAATCATGCGCACACAGGACTAAGACAACCGGCCGGAGTCATAAGGAAAAAATAGCTATGCACTGCCGGGGATCGACCGTCCCGTCCCAAAAGTGCATGCTTACCATAATCATATCTACGCACTGCCGAGGATCAATCGGCCCCTCCCAAAAGTGCGTCTTTCAATGTACCCATATCATAACATAGTACAACTTCGTCCATGCACTGCCGAGGATTGAACGGCCCGTACCAAGAGTGCATTCTTAACTATATCATCTATGTGCACTGCCGGGAATCGACCGGCTCATCCCAAAAGTGCACCTTTCAATTCGCCGTGGCGTACGACCCGCTCCCATGAGAGTGGGGGAAATCACACATCACTCGCGGAATGTAAATTGCGAAGCGGTCACATGCACACACAATAACTTAGAAAAACTTACTTTCCATAACAAATTCCTTTCAGTTCAACAATTTCCATAAAGCCTCAGAGGAACAATACTATACATAACATGACCCATAGTACACATGGCGTAATCATATAAGGCATTGCAAGGAAACATATAAGGCATTACAAGGAAGCATATAAGGCATGATGTGGGCCTAACTACTCTGACATAACAATGATAGTCGTTACGTACGGACTCTCATCACTTGGTGCGTACGTAGCCCCCAAACAATTTACACATAGCATATACATCACCTATGGGGACCGTTCCCTCTTACAAGGTTAGAAAGGAGACTCACCTCGTGTCGAATCTACCCCCCGGACAACAATTGTGCCCGAAACTACGAACTCTACACCCGAGGACTCGCAACTAGCCAAAAGGTGTACAATTAAAACAATGCATGCACAATGTGTGAAATTATCTTAGTTATTCAATATAATCGCTATTCTTGAAAAATTCTCAAATTCCAACCCCGGTTCCTCATGTTCAAATTCCGAAAATGCACGAAGGGATCACTTACTCATAGCCTAAGGATCATTAAGGTGTAATTTCTACTTGAATTCATGGCCTAAAACGGAAAATCACAAAATTCTCAGGAGCCCTAAAATTACTACCTAATCCCATGATTTTTGATAATTTAGTAGGGCATTTAACTAGGAATTGATGTTTGAAACTAGTAAAACCATGGAATTTACTTACCTCAATAACAGTGGTGGAAGGTTCCTTGAAGATCTCTTTAAAGAATTGAGGAGGAAGATGAAAATGGAGAAAATAGGCTAAGTCCCGTATTTAATAAAACTGCCCAGGTATTCCTTCACTGCGATCGCGACAAGAGCCCTGCGACCGCGAAGGCCAACTGGCCAGACCTCTGCGATCGCGGCAGAGGTCCTGCGATCGCGGAGAGTAACTTTGCCCGGCCCTGACTTGACACTATGTGATCGCGAGGATGGGGCTGCGATCGCAAAGGTATGGAGTCCAGCCTTCCGCGATCGCGAAGAATTGGATGCGATCGCGAAGGCCAAGGGCCAACCTTCCGCGATCGCGAAGAGGAAGCTGAGATCGCAAAGAACAATCAGCAGCCCAACCAAATTCCTTCTCCGCGATCGCGACCCACCTTCTGCGATCGCGAAGAAGGGAACCAAACAACAAAAATCTGGTTTTTCCAACTTAGCTCCCGAGGGTCCAAAACTCACCCGAGCCCCTCGGGACCCTGTCCAAAAGCACCGGAAAATCTGTATTCATGATACGGACTCGCTCAAACTTTTGGAACGTGAAAAATAACAATGAAACTCAGAATTCAACCCCAAAACCAAATTGAATCAAGCTTAAGAACTTAAGATTCTAGAATTCATTTCAATTCGCCAAACCGGCCTATACTACTCGGAATGACTTAAAATTTTGCAGACAAGTCATAAATGACATAACGGAACTATTCTAGGTCTCAAAATTTCATTCGGACCTCGGTAACATAAAAACACGTTCGAAACCAAATTTCAATTTCTATGAAAATCCTCAAAACTTCATTAACTCTCAATTTCCCATTTTGATCTGAAACCCGTCAAATCAAGTCCGTTTCTTACCAAATTTCACAGATAACTTAAATACCACATATTGAACCTGTTACGGGCTCCGGAACCATAATACGGGCCCGGTAGTACATGTTTCAAATCGAGGTTCATTTTCATAAGCCTTTATTATTTTTAGAAAATAATTTTCTTTATAAAATTCATTTCTCGGACTTGGGTCCTCTGAATTCGATTCCGGGCATACGCCCAAGTCCCATATTTTCCTACGGACCTTCCGGGACTGCCAGATCACGGGTCCGGGTCCGTTTACCAACAATGTTGACCAAAGTCAACTTTATTTAATTAATTATCATAAATTCAACTCTTTATCAAGTTTCCGCATAAAGGCTTCCCGGCTAAGCGCCCAGGCTGCGCACGCACATCGAGGTGAGATTAACGATGGCTTTCGGGGCCTCGAAAAACAGTCATAATTAAGTTTACCTAAGATGACCCTTTAGGGTCATCACATATATCGTACCTTTTCGTAATAGGCATGATTTATAAAAGAGGGACCTTTTTTTATCGACACTTAATGAAGAGGACGTCTCAACTTCATAATCGTGTAAATGTACAAAAGAGAGATAGGAATTTCAGATGTTTTTCTTAATAATGTTTTGAAGAAAGTCTTTGTATTATTTTGAACTTTCGTAACATTTTACATGTGTTTGAGTATCGTCTATAACTCTTTTGTAACTGTTTTTCTTACAACAGATTTGGTATAAATACATGGGTATGAATTTGCACCCGTAACTGTTTTCATTTACAACAGTTTTTGAATAAATAGAAGGGTATGAATTTTTACCCATAACTGTTTTCATTTACAACAGTTTTTGAATAAATACAAGGGTAATGCCTTTTTTCTTTTTCTATCCGTAACTGTTTTTATTTACAACAATTTTTGAAAAAGTACAAGGATATGCATTTTTACCTGTAACTAACATTCTGTCTAACCTAAACATTCGTTTACATTTACGAATATGTTTTTTGAAGGTTTCTGAATCAGGCTTGGTGTTTTTGTCTTTGGCTCTTCGATTTTGCTCATAATGCTTGACTTGTTGGGAAGATGGATCTTCAAGCTTGAGCTTTGAATTTTTTGATAGTCTTCTTTGCTTCTTCATTGCCTTTCATAATGTATAGTTCCCCAAGTGTTTGAGCTTTGAAGAATGAAATCTCGAGCACTTGATTATTCCTTCCTTGTGGTCTTTTTTCCTGAAAAGGAAAAACATACGGGACTCGAAGGTATATAGTTTAGATGATGACTGCTTAACCCTTAAAAGACGTCCATCAGAAAGTTGTAACCCTAGACCAGGAATTTAGTTACTTCCTCGTGTCTATACAGGTCCAATATCATCATTTGGTAATGGGTTAGCTTTTTGCCTATCATCTAAAATGGTTAGTATAATCTTAATTGTACAAAAATAAAATCGAACATAATGATACCTGACCGGGGGTATTCCTTTTACTTAGAAGTAATACTTATTCAAATGAACAGCATTCCAACTTGTTGGTAAAATTCTGTCGTCCATAGTTTCCAGCTCATAAGAGCCTTTGCCAGCAATGCCACGGGCTTTGTAAGGTCTTTCCCAATTTGGATTTAGTTTTCCTGCACCAGATTCTTTTATTGATTGGAAGACTTTTTTAAGAACGAATTCCCCAACTTTGAAATATCTGAGATGAGCTCTTCTGTTGTAATATCGCTCTATAATTTGTTTTTGAGTTGCCATACGTATTAACGCAGCTTCTCTCCTTTGCTCAAGCAAATCCAGACTTCTTCTCAACTCATCGTTGTTTGTTTCTTCCGTTGCTATTGTGAATCTCGTTCTTGGTTTGCCGATTTCCATCGGTATTAAAGCTTCCGAACCATAAACAAGCGCGAACAGAGTTTCTCCCGTGGCTGTTTTTGCAATAGTTCTGTAAGCCCATAATAGTGTTGGTAGCTCGTCAGGCCAGTTTCCCTTGGATTTTTCCAACCGTTTCTTTAAATTGTTGATGATGACTTTATTCGTTGACTGGCCTTTCCCATTAGCCACAAGGTGATATGGTGATGAAGTGATTCGTTTGATTTGCCAGCTTTCGAAAAATTCTGTGGTTTTTGAGCCTATGAATTTTGGGCCATTGTCACATACGATCTCTTTTGGTATTCCAAAACGGCATATTATGTGTCGCCATATGAAGCTATTCACTTCTTTTTCTTGCACCTATTTAAAAGTATCTGCCTCATTTCATGAAATAATCTGTTGAAACAAGTAATAATCATACCTTTCCTTTAGCTGGGGGAAGAGGTACCACTATATATATGCCCCATTTCATGAATGTCCATGGGGACACCACTGGGTGGAGTAATTCTGTTGGTCGATGCATATTGTTAGCATATCATTGACATTTGTCGCATTTAGCTACGAAATTTTCAGCGTCTTCTTCCATTTAAGGCCAATAGTACCCCGCTCTAATTAGGGTTTTGACATAGGACCTCGCTCCTACGTGGTTTCCGCAGTGTCCTTTGTGTACTTCCTTCATCACGTACTTCGTTTGATTGGCCGAGGCACTTTGCTAGGGGACCTACAAACATTTTGCGGTATATAGTATCACGAACTAGGCAATACTGTGAAGCTTTCCGGCGAAATGCTTGAGCTTCTTTTTTATCTTCAGGCACGACACCATTCTGCAAAATGTTTCCAATTTCGTTTATCCAATCCGAGGTGAAATTGTTAAATGTTACCTCATTTTTGTCTTGGTCGATTGCTGAATGAAATAAGTGAATCACAATTGCATTTTCTTTATTTGTTACGTCGGTAACTGCTACGAGGTTAGCCAATGCATCTTCTTCTGCATTTTCCTCCCTAGGTATTTGCATGACCTTCCATGACTGGAATTATTTTACTAGATCTCGTGCCTTTTCCAGATATTGTTGCATCTGAGCCTCTCTAGTAGTTTAAGTCCCCTGCATATGGTTTACCACTAGTTGAGAGTCATTTTTTATCACAATTTGCTCGATTGAGAGTTCTCGTGCTAGTTCAAGCCCTGCAATGACACCTTCGTACTCTGCTTCATTGTTAGATATAGGATAACATTTTATAGCATGTCTTACCTTTTCACCCGTAGGTGATATTAAAACAATTCCCAAACCAGCTCTTTTTACATTAGAAGAGCCGTTAGTAAATAGGTTCCATATTCCTAGATTAGCCTCGTTGAAGATTTGTAACTCTTTTTCCACTTTAGGGATTATGCTAGTATTACAATCAACGACGAAATCAACTAAAATTTGAGACTTTATTACAGTTCTAGGCTGATATATTATGTCATGTTCGCTTAATTCTATTTCCCACTTAGCTAATCTTCCTGATAACTCTTATTTATGCAAAATATTTCTCAGCAGATATGAGGTTACAACAGTAATTGGATGACATTGAAAGTACGGTCTTAACTTTCTAGCTACCATGATTAGAGCTAAAGCTAATTTCTCTAGATGAGGATATCTAGTTTCAGCATCTAATAAAGATTTTCTTACATAATAAATTGGAGATTGTTTACCTCTGTCTTCTCTTACCAATACTACACTTACGGCAATTTCTACAAAGGCAAGATAGATGTATAGTTGTTCCCTCTCCTTTGGTTTAGATAGTAGCGGGGGATTTGATAGATAGGCCTTCAGATCGTTGAGAGCATGTTGGCATTCTTCAGTCCATTCGAACTGATTCTGCTTTTTTAGAACTGAAAAGAATTTAAAACTCTTCTCCAAAGACCTGGAGATGAATCTTCCTAAGGCTGCAATTCTTCATGTTAGTCTCTGAACTTCATTTTTGCTCGTTAGTGTATCACGTATTTCATCAATAGCTTTAATTTGAGCGAGGTTTACTTCAATCCCTCTATTTGATAGAAGGAAACCCACAAACTTACCTGATTCAACGCTAAAGGCGCATTTTTCTGGATTTAATTTCATGTTATACCTGCGTAGGATTTCGAAGGTAATTGAAAGATGCAGGAAATGATCTTCTGCTTGTGTTGATTTCACTAGCATGTCATCAATATATACTTTCATTGTTTTCCCCAGATGTTCCTGGAACATCTTGGTCACTAGCCTTTGATACGTGGCTCTAGCATTTTTCAAGCCAAAAGGCATGACTTTGTAACAATAAGTCCCCCTGTTTGTAATAAAGGAGGTTTTTTTCCTCATCTGAGGGATCCATTTTTATCTGATTATAACTAGAGTACGCATATAGAAAGCTTAACAATTCATGACCTGGAGTGGCACCAATCGTTTGATCTATGTGCGGCAATGGAAATGAGTCTTTAGGGAATTCTTTATTCAAATCTGTGTAATCTACACATACTCTCCATTTACCATTCTTTTTGGGTACCACTACGGTATTAGCTAACCAATTAGGATATTTTACCTCATGTATTGAACCAATTTTCAAGAGTTTTCGTACCTCTTAATCGATCACTTGGTTCTTGAATGGTCCTTGCTTTATTTTCTTTTGCTTGACAGGCACGAAGGATGGATCTTCATTTAGTTTATCAGTCATCACTTCTGGAGGTATACCTGTCATATATGAATGGGACCAAGCGAAACAATCTGCGTTAGCTTTTAAATATTCAATTAACTTACCTCTTCTCGTGGGACTTAGCCTCGTGCCTATATAAAATTTTTGCTCAGGCTCCTGCTCGAACAGTGGAATAGCTTCGAGCTCCTCAGTAGTTGTTTTGATATGCTTGTCCTCTTCTAGCTCCTGAATGACATCGGGTCTGGAATCCATGTCCGTATGTTTTGATGTTGCCTCTATTGTGATTTGGTTCACCTTCTCGTCACTATTTTCTTCCGTACCTATTTGGGTGATTTCTTCGTCTTTTGATTCATTCGCTACCTCTTTTTTGTTAAAGTGTACTACTGAATTTACGTTCCTTGAGGTCTGTTGATCGCCTCGAATCTGTTGAATCCCCCATTTGGAAGGGAATTTAATTAACTGATGTAAAGTATATGGTATTGCTTCCATATCATGTATCCATGGTCTCCCCATGATTACGTTGTAAGCCATATCAATATCAATTACTTGGAATTTCGTATTTTTGATTACTCCTTCTGCATATGTACTAAGCTCAATTTCTCCTTTTGTTATGACCGTAGAGTTGTCAAACCCAGATAAGCCACGTGCTTTTGGAATTACTCGATCCTCTATTAGCATCTCTTCCACAAATCTCAACAAAATGATATTGACTGAGCTACCTGGATCAATCAACACTCTTTTCACGTTAGTGTCATGTATAAGTAGGGATATTACCAGTGTGTCGTTATGTGGAAGCAATAATCCGTTGACATCTACGTCGTCAAATGATATATTGTCTGCTTCCATGGCTTCACGAATCCGCTTCATGTGTGTAATTGTGAACTTGGTTGTTCTTTTTCAAACTACTATGTTCACCTCTTCTCCTCCGTGTATCACATTTATTGTTCTCTTTGGGGATGGTGGCTTGGGGGATCTTGCATGTTCTTCATATATGCTTGTTTACCGTTTTCACTGAACAGTTCTGTTAGATAGCCTTGTTTTAATAATTTTTCTACCTCACCATGCAATAACCTGCAATCTGACGTTTTGTGTCCATGATCGTTATGGAACTCGCACCAGAAGTCTTGATTCCTTCTATTTGGATTCGATCTCATTTCTTTGGGCCAGCGAACTTTATCACCCATGTTTCTTAATATTGTAATTAACTCAGAAGTACTTACATTGAAGTTGTAATCTCCTATTCTTGTGTTACCTCTGTTTCGTTCATCTCGATCCTTCCTGGATCTTGATGAGGATGAGCTTGTATCTCTATTTGATGGTCTGTATTCTGACCGTGTGTTTTCAAACTTGGAACGAGTTTCTCGTCCCGAAGGTCCCATATAGGGATCGTACCTGTTCTTACATGTTCTCCTTTCCGGTTCAGAGTGTCTAGAACTGGTTCTGTCTTCTGCTTTTGATTGAGCAATGGTATCTTCTTCTATTCGTAACTTGGTATTGTACCTGTTATAGACATCGTTCCATGTCGTGGCGGGGAATTCCCTCAAGATTTCCTTGAGTCTTCTCGTGTCTTCTGAGCTTCTATCATTTAAATTCCTTGCAAATGCCATTGCTTCCCAGTTGTCAGGCACTCTTGGTAACAACATTCTTTCTCGTTGAAACCCGTCTACAAGCTCAAGGAGAAGCTCCGTGTCTCCTTGTTTTATTTTGAATATGTCTTCCATTCTTTTGTCGACTTTTTGCGCACCGGAGTGTGCTTTTATAAAAGAATCTTCAAGCTCGGCAAAAGAGTCAATAGAAGTTTCGAGTAAAAGAGAATACCATGTTAGCGCTCCATTGGTGAGTGTCTCTCCGAACTTCTTGACTAGTACTGATTCAATTTCTTGTTTAGTCAAATCATTGCCTTTTACTCCTGTGGTAAAAGTAGTGACATGATCACGTGGATCTGTTGTCCCGTCGTACTTGGGATTATCGGGCATTCTGAATTTTTTAGGAATAGGCAAGGGTGTTGCACTTAGATTCTAAGGTTGTTGAGAATATCTATCAACGTCAATGCCATTGATGATAGGTGGTACTCCAGGAATCTGCTCGATTCAATCGTTTTGTTCCTTCACCTGTTTCTGCAAGATTAGTAACAAAGATTGTAAATCTGAATTATTGGACATACCTGGTCTTGTTTCGAGAGACTCATTCGGAGTGCCTCTACTTCCAGAGTTTGCTAATCTGGATTGTGGATTTTCCACAGTTGCGGTGTTGTTAGGAGGACGCATAGGTGATACAGCTGGTAGCCCCCTCATGAAAGCTTGTAAGGCTTCATTCACATAGTCACCAACCATTTGTTTTACAGAGTCTTGTTCTTCTGCTTGTTCATTTCCATTCTGATCGTTATTTTGGGTTATAGATCTCTCTGGAGATTGATACCTTGAATCTCGTGGGGATCCTTGAGGTGATGGAACTGGAGTTTCAGTTGTCTGTTGTTATTGGCGTTCGACATGATTCACAAAAAGGTTGTTTGAGAAAAAACAAAGATTATCAGATTTTCGGTAACAGAACTAATTTGTTTAACCAAAGAATTAGATTCTCTATCAAAGCTATTTTAAGAAATACTCGGGTTTCTGATAACCAAGAGAATATGCTAATAATTGTAATAAGATTTGCGAACAGAAAGCAGTAAAGATGCGTAAAAGTAAGTATATTTGAATAGTGGTTTGAACGTGTCATTACAAGTTATATTTTACTCCCTTTTATAGGGAATTTCTTAATATAGCGTCTACTCTTTTCAGTGATTGAGCATTAATGACTAATAATGACAATAATGTAACGTTACAATGATTAATCGTAACTGTTGCGTGAAGATTATATAACGTTTGGCTCATTGATTGAGGATCTTCGAATCTGCCCTTTATTCCGCCTTGATTCATTCTGACAGTGTCTCTTCATCTCCTCAATTATTGAGATTCCCGTATCTGATTACCTCTTGGGTATGTCGTTCTGTTCCTCTTTGTCTCGTACATGTTCATAAAGTCTCGTCTAGTTGTCATGTTTTCATTGCTCCACATGGATTGCTTTGTCATCACAATCACATATGAAGCCTATTTTTACCAATACATATATGAGTACTTGTGTCGCATGTATGATTCGCGAGCGGAGTAACTCTATTATATATGTTGACTGCGTCGCATGTACGATTCGTGAGCGGGGTAATAGATGCATCTATGGTTTGAGCCGTTCGACCCTTCGGTAGTGCACATTTATTATTTTTTGCATCAACCGTAAGTTTACGACATGTTATGTGTTTGCTAAATGTTTGGTATTTAGCTGTTAAATATCCTGAAAAGTGAAGTTAGTAATCTGTATGGTAGGGAATTTGACACATAACGGTACTTGAAAGTAAATTTGACGTTCCTGTCTTTACTACTTAGTCATATTTTCCCCTCTTGCTTAGCCTTACATTTAAAACACATTATTTTGGCCCTAGTAAGTGTCAAGTCGACCTCTCGTCACTATTTCTTCGAGATTAAACTGGATACTTACTAGATACATATTGTTTATGTACTGATGCTACGTTTCTGTACTTAATTGTACATGTTCTGAGGCAGGTGCATCTGGTTGTCAGTCCGGAGCTCGCATTTGACTTTTCTCCGGTTCGAGGCTTCACGGTGAGCTGCTTCTCCTACTGCCATTCAGCAGCACTCTGGAGTCATCTCTTTTGCTATCATGTCTATGTCATTTCAGACAGTAGGATAGATTTTATTCTCTTGTTTCCTCTCTACAAGATGCTTGTAAACTTGTGACACTAGTTCCTAGCACACACGTTAGTAGACTATTCTTTTGGAAATGTAATTAATTAAAGTTGACTTTTGGGTCTTAGTAATCTAATTTCCCTACTATTATGTTACATTTCATGCGTAGTGGCTAAATTATTTTTGAAATATGGGAAAGATTTAGTAAAAAAAAACTAGAATCACTAGGTAATTAGTGTTGGCTTGCCTGACCACGGTGTTGGGTGCCATCGCGACCTGGGATATGATTTGGGTCGTGACACACCCGGGGACCCCGTCCAAGCATACCAACAAGTTTCATAACCTAACACGGACTCGCTTGAGGTCTCAAATCATATCAACAACGTCGAAACTACAAATTGCACCACGAATCGAACTTAGGAACTTTCAAATCTTCCAACTTCAAAAACTCGTGCCGAAACATATCAAATCAACCTAGAATGACGTCAAATTTTGCAGGCAAGTCCCAAATGACATAATGGAGCTGTTCCAACTCTCGGAATCACATTCCGACCCCAATACTACCAAAGTCAACTCTTGGCCAAACCTCTCAATCGTCCAAACTTCAACGTTTCCAACTTTCACCAAAATGCTTCAAATTACCGTACGGACCTCCAAATCTAAATTCGGACGCACCCCTAAGTCCAAAATCACCATACGAAGCTGTTGAAATATGCCAAAACCCATTCTGGAGCCGTTTACTTAAAAGTCAAATTTCGGTCAACTCTTACCGCTTAAACTTCAAAAACTAGAAATCTCTTTTCGATTTGACTCCGAATAATTCGGTAACTGAAATCGACCATGAACGTAAGTCAATACACATAATATAGAGCTACTCAAGACCTCATGATTCCAAACATGACTTAAATTCTCAAAACAATCAGTCGGGTTGTTACAGAACACCTTATCATTGTTCGTAGATTGCAAATCTAATTCAAGTCAGCTGCAATATTCTTGTAAGTCTAGTCTAGCATTCGGGTTATGTTTTGTCTTATTTTTATCATCCATCACCGTGTTGAACAAATTGTCAAATAGTTCTTCTTAATAATCATGGCATCAAGATTGTGTCTGAGAAGATTATCCTTTCAATATGGCAACTCCCAAAATATGCTCTTTTTTGTCCTGTTATGAGTAACACCATATCCAGGAAATCTAGAAGGTGGGGCCTCAATAACTTTAGTGAAGTTATGAACCCTCCACCAATTTACTGGACAAAATTGGAGGTGAAAAATCATGTTCAACTTTATACTTTTTGAATGCATTATTCATCCTTCTCAACCCATGATCAATTGGCAAGAGCTGACGATGGCAATCAAACCATTACTGCTTTCGGTCATGTCTTAAAGTGAACGCTTTACCATTTTCCATGCAGTAAGGACATGCTAACTTTCCAGCAATCATCCACCTAGACTATATTTCGTACGTAAGAAAATAATTAAAGGCCCACATTCAATTAGCATGAAAGTTGAAATTTTGCTAAGTTGATATATCATATGTCTCAATTCCATCATACCACAACTGCTTTAGCTCATCAATCTGAGGTTGCAAATATACATCAATCAAACTCTTTGAACTGCGGGGATTAGGAATAATACAATTTTAAAAAAATATATGGACTATTCATACACATTTCAGGAGAATATTATACTGCATAATAAAGACCGACTAGCATGAATATGGTGTTACAGAAACACAAAATGGCGTGAAACCACCAGCACACAAACCCAATCGAACATTCCTCAGTTTACTAGCATAATCCGGATACGTCCTATCAAAATGCTTACAATCTTCCTCATCTGAAGGATGACACATAACACCAAGTGACCTTTTATTTTCACAATGACATCTCATATGAGAAGCGTAACTCATCGATGCGTACAACATCTTTAATCTAGGAATAAGAGGTAAATAATGGATCTACTTCACAATAACATTCTTCCCGCTGAATCCCGCTTAAAATGCGGTTTTTCACAAAATTTATAACTTTCTAAATCTGAATCACCCTTATATTACAACATGCAACCATCTTCACAACAATAGATTCTCATAGACGAAAGTCCTAACTTTGAAATCGATCTTTTAGCCTAATAGAAATCTTCAGGTATGTTGAAAGTTGGGTCAACTAGTTCACTCATAAGGCCAATGAAAGAATCCATTCCCACTTGAGAAATATTGGTATCTGATTTGATACTTAATAATCTAACTGCAACAGACAATTGAGAGTGCATACTCCCTTCACTTAGTCGACGACTAGCGACCTCTAACTGTTCATAGAAATATTTTTCCTCTTCGTTAGGAGTTTATTCAATACTTTCATGGGGTTCAAACTCGAACTGTATCTTAAAAGCATCTGCAACTATTTCATGGTATCTAGGATGTTGAACGTTATTCTCCACCGACCTACCACTTTCACCAACAACTATGTTATGAAATACACCATCACTACCATCAACCTCTCCATGACTAGTCCACACTAAATAATTATCCATAAACATTTTTTATAAATATAATTCTTAACATCCTCCAATCCAAAAACAAAATGCAAACACTTGCACTTCACACAAGGACACCTAATCATCCCTCCGATTTGAGATGGTTCAAGTGACATTGCATGACTAATAAATTCATTAATCCTTTCTATAAATTCCTCCCTAAAACTGACGATGAGGATAATTTCTATTATACATCTAACT
>ML297827.1:0-16997 GCA_005239495.1 Nicotiana undulata
ACAAGTCAATAACCATGAAACAATGCCAAATAATCATGCGCACACAGGAATAAGACAACCGGTTGGAGTCATAAGGAAAAATCGCTATGCATTGCCGAGGATCGACCGGCCCGTCCAAAAAGTGCATGCTTACCATAGTCATGTCTGCGCACTGCCGAGGATCGAATGACCCGAACCATAAGTGCGTCTTTCAATGTAACCATATCATAACATAGTACAACTTCGTCCATGCATCGAGTATCGAACGACCCGTACCAAAAGTGCATTCTCAATTATATCATCTCTGTGCACTGCCGAGGATCGATCGACCCGTCCCAAAAGTGCACCTTTCAATCCGCCGTGGCGTACGACCCGCTCCCATGAGAGTGGGTGAAATCACACATCGCTCGCGGAATGTAAATTGCGAAGCGGTCACATGCACACACAATAACATATAAAACTTACTTTACATAACCAATTCCTTTCAATTCCACAATTTCCATAAAGTCTCAGAGAAANTTCTATTATTTAAATTTAATAAATGTCAGAGGAACAAAAACTACACATATAATCAGGGGTCATAACATATAGTTCATTACGAGTAGAAAACAGAGCATGATGTGGGGCCTACTTACCCGGACATAACAATAATAGCCGCTACGCACAAACTCTCGTCACTTGGTGCGTACGTAGCCCCCACAAACAATTACATACAGCACATAGAACATCTATGGGGACAATTCCCTCTTACAAGGTTAGAAAGGAGACTCACCTCGCTCCGAAGATCCAACCCGACTTCCAAGCCTCTATGTCGATTCCAATGGATGCACGACGTCCCAAAACTACCAAATAACGGCAATTCAATAAAAATATACTCTAATATTTGCTAAAAATTCAGATTATATAATTTCCCAACTCCGCTCAAGGAATTGACCAAAATGCCCTAGTGCCCGGATTCCGAAATTTCTCGAAGATAAGTTCTACCCATAACTTTACTACAATTTGTTATAATTTTCATGCTCAAATTCATGGCTAAAATCAAATTTTATCAATTCTAGGTTTCCTTGCAATTTCCCCACATTTTCCCCAATTTCTCATATCCAATCTATGTAATAAATCTTGTATTTAACTTGGAAATAAGTAGAAACAACTTACCTTTGATGCTTGATGAAACCCCCCTTGAAATGCTCTCCAAAATCATCCAAGCCAAATGAAAGAAATGGCCAAATTCGTGTTTAAAGAATCTGCCCATGATTCATCGAGTTGTACCTTGTACTTGTGCTGCACAGGTTGTACATCCTATAAAAATTTTCCCTTGTTGAACATTTTTTATTAAAACACCCATAACTTCTTGTAGAAATATCCAAATAACAAACGGTTTGAATATTTAGAAACTAGACTAGAAGATATTTAATTTGATAGGTTGTACACCATATAACTCTTTATATATTCCGAAATATCATCTTCTAAAGTCGGCTCCACGCATCAGAAAATTCTGGCGAAACTGCCCCACCAACCATCTTCAATGGGTCGTAACGTTTTGTACAAAACTCCGAATTACAAATGGTTTAATGTTCTGAAAACTAGACTTCAAGATATACAACTTTCATGTTTTGTAAATTTTTATATTCCTTATAGATTATTATATATACGCTTCCAAAGTTAGCTCTTCGACGCACAATTTGCTGTCCAAAAAATGCAGGAGAAATGTTTCTGCAATTTTTCCTTTTGTTTTGTCCGAAATTCATTCTGTTAACCTTCCGAAATGCACCCGAGGCCCTCAGGACCTTAACCAATTATACCAACATGTCCCAAAACATGATATGAACTTGCTCGAGGCCTCAAATCACATCAAACAACGCCGAAATCTCGAATCGCACTAAAATTCAAACTTTATGAACTTTGAAATTTCAAACTTCTACATCCGATGCCGAAACCTACCAAATCACGTCCGATTGACCCCAAAATTTTCACACAAGTCATATTAGACATTAAGGACCTGCTCCAACTTTCGGAATTGGAATCCGACCCCGATATCAAAAAGTCAAACTCTCGGTCAAACTTCTCAAAAACCTTCAAATTTCTATCTTTAGCCAAATGACTTCAAAATGACCTCCGGACATCCGAATTCACTTCCGATCGCGCTCCCAACTCCAGAATCACCATACGGAGCTATTCCCAAACTCGGAATCCCAAACGGACATCAATATCATTGAAATGCGCTTCAAGCCAAACTTAGGAAATTTCTTCAAAAATGCTCACTTCCACAATATACACCGAAACACCCTCGGGTTATCCAAATCCCGATCCAGACATACGCCCAATTTCGAAATCACCATACGAACTTGTTGGAACCTTCAGATCCTGATTCCTAGGTCGTTTACTCAAAATTCCAGTCTTACTCAATTTCTTCAACTTAAGGCTTCTGAAATGAGAATTTTCCTTTCAATTTAACTCCGAACCTCCTGAATTTCAACTCTGACCATACACACAAGTCACAATACCTGAAATGAAGTTGTTCATGACTCCCAACTACTGAACGACGTGCTGGATCTCAAAACGACCGGTCGGGTCGTTACACGAACTATCTCCCGAATATATAACTCAGCCAACCGCTCTAAAGTGTAAGTACTTGCTACAGGAATGAAGTGTGCTGATTTGCTCAGCCTATCCACAATAACCCAAACCGCATCAAATTTCCTCTGAGTCCGTGGGAGCCCAACAATGAAGTCCAAAGTGATACGCTCCCACTTCTACTCAGGAATCTATATCCGCTGAAGTAAACCACTGGGTCTTTGATGTTCATACTTCACTTGCTAAAAATTCAAACAACGAGCCACATAAGCAACAATATCCTTTTTCATCCTTCTCCACCATTAATGTTGTTTCAAATCCTGATACATTTGGCTGCACCATGGTGAATATAATACTTAGAACTCCTCAAAGATCAACTCACGAATGCCATCAACATTTGGCACACATATACGACCTTGCATCCTCAAAACACCATCTCCACCAACTGTACCCTCCTTGGCATCACCATGTCAGACTGTGTCGCTAAGGACCGCCAAATGTGGGTCATCATCCTGTCGCTACCGAATACGATCAATTAAAGAAGACCGAGCGACTATACAAGTTAGAACACTGCTGGGCAAAATATCCAACCTCAAGAACTGATTTGCCAAAGTATGAATATCTGAAGCCAACGGTCTCTGGCCAACTGGAATATACGCAAGACTGCTCATACCCACTGCCTTCCTACTCAATGCATCGTCCACCACATTGGCCTTCCACTGGTGATACAATATAGTGACGTCATAATCTTTTGATAATTCTAACCATCTCCTCTGCCTCGGATTAAGATCTTTTTGCTTGAACAAGTACTGGAGACTACGATGGCCCGTGAAAACCTCTCACGGCACGCCATAGAGATAGTGCCTCCAAATATTTAATGCACGAACAATGACTGCCAACTCTAAGTCATGAACATGATAGTTCTTCTCGTGGACTTCCAACTATCGAGACGTGTATGTAATCACCCTGCCATCCTGCATCAATACTACTCCAAGTCCAGCTCGGGAAGCATCACAATAAAACGTGAAGGAACCTGAATCTGATGGTAACACCAACACCGGTGCTAAGTCAAGGCAATCTCGAGCTTCTGAAAGTTCAACCCACACTTGTCCGAACATTCGAAGGGAACATCCTTTCGGCTCAATATGATCTTAGTAATTGTTCATAGTCAATTACAGATTCATCAAACAACTTCACATTAACAATAATCTCCTTTTAGACCTTCACAATACTTATAACGAGGTGCGATACATGAAGAACTCATAATTATTTACCCGAATTAACGTATCTCATTTAACACCACATGGGCGGGCACCTACCTTGTAGGTTAAAGCTCAATAATTATAGCACGAATTTGGCAAATTATGCACAGATAATAATTTTAGTTATACGAGAATTTTCAAATAAACTTAACAGGCATGACTCCCTACCAGTACTATAGTAAAACTTTAATTCACATGGGAGAATTTAAACACAAGAATTTCCATCATAAAGATATCATCCTTACATAACTTCCACCGTGGCTTGTAGCCCTGTTTAAATATACCATATCATATTAAAACGTGAGGATCTCATCCTCAATTATGAATCACAAGTAATATGCATATCGTGCCACTCGAAACCTTCCTTTTTCCTTCTTTAAAATATTTTTTGTTGACAAAATTACAACACGTAATGATAGACATGGCTACCACCATAGAATTTCCCAATGCAAGTATTCCCATAAGTAGATTTTAGAGTTACGAAGCTAACCCGAGTGTGGAGCATATTAGAAGAACTTTATTAGATACGCATAACCGAATTAAGTTAAGGAAATTATCACTTTATAATAATCAGAGATTGTTCTTGTAATGGCACCATTTAATGTAACGACCTCAGCCATACCATAGAAATATATCAACAGGCTGGGTCTCCACCTCTAAGAATCTGACCTCCACCTTTAACATTTCGACCCCCCTTTTTTTCCCCCCTAGTTGGTCATGTAAGTTGAGTTGTGACTGCAATGGGGCACGTAACCTGAGTGCTCTGATGAAATGATTTGCCTGCTCATACCGAATTTATACTGAATAACTTGGAATGACCGTTGTAGGAATCTCGTAACGCTGGTGCATTAAAAGAAATTATTGAAGCACCCCGAGTATTCAGATATACGGACTGGGCTGGTCATCCTCTTCGTAGGCTTGTCACAAACACCGGCGGCCAATTTCTTCTTTTACTATGTTAACTCAACACTGCTGAGCTACCCCCTTTATCCATATAATTTTTCATCATTCTTTTGGGGTAATTCTTACCTCTATTGATGCACAATGATCCCAAAAGTAGAGCTTTATACAGGTAAACCTTGGCACGAACCATATAGTTTAGAAGCTTGCCAACCACTGTACTCCCTCTGGAGCACCCCAAAATCCGCAATCGTGACTTCCATGCTGGGTAAACCTTCTGTAGACTTAAAGTTGGTTATATAACTCCATTTGTACTGAGGTATATGGTTATTAAGGAGGCAGACATATCGCAAGTCCCAGATTTACCTCTTGCAAAATCTCAGGCCTTATACATTCCAAGCCAAAACCGATATAACACATGACCCCGCAATTATTCCTTGACAGTGGACTTCCCCACTTGGCACGAAGTCATAGGTCACAATGCTTGATAATCCACAATGTTAAACTTCACAGCTCATATAAATCAACCCCATTGCTTTCAAATTATTCCCATGTTCTGCAATACTTCATAGCAGCGGTCAAGAAAATCACATGGGTCGTCAAAAGATGTACCACTGAAATGTAGTGGAAATAGTTTGGTAAACTTGTCCAACCTCAATAAACGGACTAGCTCATCTTGTAACACTGGAGTAACTATAAATCCTTTTGGAATCTGAATTAGTCCAACATGTTCCGACTGAGCTAGAACTTCCGCGTCTAGATCCATTTGAGATTTTACAATAGGTGTTGATGCTCGAGCTTTAGACTGAGCTCTGCTTCTGTCTCTTCCCCTAATCGTAGTTGTCATTGGGGCTTCATCTCTTGTCCGGTTGTAGACGCATGGCGTGTTGTCTAGATTTGCGAGAGAACAAGAGTAGACGAGTTCAATCATCAATTTCAGAATAAATTCGCACGATAGAGTAGAAAAAAATGGAGTTGTTTCCTAACTCAATAGCCTCCGAGAGATAAGTACAGACGTCTCCATACCGATCCTTCGAACTCTACTAAGCTTGTTCGTGAATTCTGAGACCTAAGCAACCTGGTGCTATGATACCAACTTGTCACGACCCAAATTCCCAACCTTAGGGATAGTGATGGCCCCTAACACCACACTTGCTAGGCAAGCCAATGTTAGAGTTCGCTCAACTATATCCGTTAATTAATCATTTAAACAGTATAGAACAACAATTTTTTTATTAAACTTGATCTAATGGCTTTCAATAAATAATTCCCAATATAAAATAAATAAACAATAAGTTAAGCCGAGCCACATACTAATTATATAGATAAATCTAGAACTACCCCAGTGTTTGGTGTCACAATTCACGAACTACTAAAGAATACTACAAATAATGGGCTGAAAGAAATAATATAATTATTCTGAATAAAATAAAACAACGTTTATGAAAATAGGAGAAGACTCTTGGGATCTGCGAACGCCGCTCTAAATATCTCTACTGCTGATCGATACTTGGATCTGCACAAAAGAGTGCAGAGTGCAGTATTAGTACACCCGACCCCATGTATTGAGTAAGTGCCGAGCCTAACCTCGACGAAGTAGTGACGAGGCTAAGGCGGGGCATTAACAACATATAACCTGTGACAATAATCTATACAATAACGAAATAAAACATTTCTACACGAACAAGAAAAATATAACCGAGACAATAAATATAAAGCAAGAAGGAATTCTAAACAAATAATTAAATACTGCAACAGAAATAAAATAACTCAGCCGCCTTTTCCAGGCCTCAGCTATAAGCAACTCTCAAATAATTTTCAAGTTTCCAAAATTTAGCTTTAAATAAAAATAGTGCCAATGAAAAATAGTAAAAGTAAAATAACAAGTTTTCAAATCTTTGTTTTTCTTCGAAAATCAGTAAAAATATAAATGTCCTCCCTTATCTCTCCTTGTTGCAGCGTGCAACCCGCTCCCAGCTGTCACCCTTATTGCTCCTCCCTAAATATATCACCCTTATTGCTCCTGTTGCGGCGTGCAACCCGATCGCACCTGTCCACCCTTATCACTCCTTGTTGCGGCGCGCAACCCGCTCCCACCAGACATATCATATCAATTTATTTATAAGAATTTAATAATTCAGGTCAAGCCTTTCACAATACTGTTATTTCCACAATTTCAAACAGAAAACCATATAGCTCGTAAGCTTTAACCAATAACATTTCAAAATAAAACCAACCAGAACATATGTAAACACCGTAACGCTGTCAATCCAGCTCTGTCTTTATATACCATGATAGAATCAAGAGAACAACCAACACTTTTAACACCCTTACAACAACAATTGGAAATAAATCAATGCAACCCAATAACCACGTGAACCTAAACAATTACGAAACAGTTAAACTACATTTCTCACAACTTCTTCAATATTATCAAAAACGAAACCAACAGGAACGTAAATATATATATATTTCGTAGAAACAATGCCTAAACCGATCAACCGTTTTATACCACCAGGAAACCAGCTCAAACAACCAATACTCTTTCCAAAATAACCACAACAATATCTAACAACAAATTAATAAGTCCAAATAGTCATACAAACAATAACGAACGTATAACGAACGTATAACAATTAAGACAATAATCAATTAAGTCAGGGACGGGAAAAAGATCATGTTTTAATAGACAATTTGGGTGGTGCATAGATACTCGTCACCTCACCTATACACCACGCCCATGCATTTCACATAGAAAATAAGTGGGGAGTCCTATTTCCTCAAGTTAAAGTTAGACCAAACACTTACCTCGAATTCGCAGACCACTCACTGCTAAATTATATCTTTTCCTTTCGAATTCACCTCCAACACACTCGAATCTTGAGTTGTGTTAGGTCTCCCTTGCATATCAGAGTGGTTCATGCATGGTGCTTGACCGCGTATTCTTCAACGTGGCCATCATCACGCTTTCGGGTCAGAAATAACCATCATCAGCAAGAAAAGATTGAAATCCCTTCACATACACGGTTAAAGCTGAAGTGTCAACCCCTTTGGAAACAGAGAGGACAACCACTGTAAACTCTCCATTAGCACCTTCAGGAACCAACACCAAAAAAATTCTTATTACCCAAGTCAACCAAAACAGGTGAAGAGCTAACATGGGAATCCCATCTTCGAGGATCCAAGAGTTCAAGTGTTGGTAATTTCATCGCAAGACTTGGCGATTGGAACCATCTTTGAAGATTAATATCATATCCATACAAGTGGAGATTGTGAGTCTGGACCATGATTAGTCATACTTATATCAATCAAATTTCCGGACTCGTGAGGTCCTCACCAACTGCCGATTTATATCATCGAAAAAAATATCCTTCACCCATGTCTTCGAACGCTTAGGAGTTTGGGGCTATGGCTTCGTCTTGCGGATCTTAAGAGACACAGTAGCACTTCTTAGTTTATCAATAGGCATCTTCGTAAAAACCCTAGTTTGGGAAATCGTTGCGGATAGTTTAGTTTTTTTTTCCTTTTGTTCTTATTATTTATGTTTATTTATACTTAGTGAATTTGACGTGGTAATAAAATACCTAAGTGGATTTACAAATAATTTTCACATAAGTTGAATGTTTTGGTGTAATTTTGCTTTGAGTTGCGAAAATTACAATGTCTCTGTATTTGACTATCATATATCCTAATGTTCTTGCAAAGTGAAAGACTAATGTGCCCTGCAAAAGATACTCGTGGGAATGCTAAATGGGAAAAATTAATATGGAGGAAATTTCCATTATGGACATTAAATGTTAACAGTGAGCTACCCAAACTTGAAGTGATTTAGTATGCGAGAGACCTTAAAAAGTCCTTTGAGATCTAAGCAAATTTGAGTCAAAAGGTGTAACCAAGATGGCAAGGTGGGTTGCTCTGATGGTAAGCACCCTCCACTTCCAACCAAAAGGTTATGAGTTCGAGTAACCCCAAGAGCAAGGTGGAGAGTTCTTGGAGGGAAGGATGTCGAGGGTCTATTGGAAACAACCTATCTACCCTAGGGTAAGGGTAAGGCCTGCGTACATACTACCCTCCCCAGACCCCACTTGTGGATTATAGTGGGTTGTTGTTGTTGTTGAAAAGCTTTCCGGTTTCACGCACGGACTGCGCACGCAAATTGAGGTAATTAAATTTAATCTTTTTATGGCTATTAAGCATGGAACATAGTCTAAATTTATAAAATGACCCCTTGGGTCATCACAATATTGAACCTTTTTTATTTGTGGGTAGTTTCTAAAGCTTGTTTTGAGTTGCTTGAACAATATTTGACTAGATTTTTTTTTTTAGTTTGGAGGCTTGTTCGAAAGGAAAATCTTTGATTCATTATCGATTTGGTTACAGAACGAGGTAAATGTTGTGTTTAACTTTGACTCGAGGGAATCAAGACTTGTCTGTCTATTTGTTACGTCAATTATGTGTGAGGATGACGTATATGCGAGGTGACGAGTGTATATGCGCTGTCATGAGTTAAAGCATGCAGGTTGGGCTATTTACCTTTATATCTTTAATTATTCTATGCTATATTTTGTTACATGCTTTGATTTGCTACATGTCCTTACTTGTTACTTGTACCTTCTTTGTTATTTGTCAATTAGTTGCTACACGTTTCATTTATTCATTCTTACCAACTATATGTTCCTACATGTATTAATTGTATATCTTCATTGATTCATGTCTTTACTAGCCTTATTTGTCTTTACCTATGTTGTGGACTTTATTATATTGTGTCCGATTGTGGGAGTTCTTTAGCTATTCTTGAATTGATGATTTGTCGAGGTTTCTGAATACGAGATATTGGTTATTCTATGTTGGTAATGGTAGTTCCTTGATGTTCTATACGTTTTATTTCCTTTTGGGATGAGATTACAGAATTTAGTTGTGACGTATTGAGTTGTTCATGTTTATGAGTAGATATTGGGTACGGGTTGAGTGCCGAAATAGCATGGTTGCGCGTCGCAACAAAGTATGATGTGTTGTAATGTCTATAGTTGTGGTAGTCTATGGTTGTACTGTGATATAAGGATGTTGTGGCAATGTTATTCTTAAGCCCTCTGTTAGTTGACTTTTGAGTTCCGTTCTAATTAGTTTAGTTGTTTTCTTTATATTTCTATTGTTTTTCATTTATTATTCGTATAGATTTATAATGAGTGTCTTTTAATAGCCTCGTCACTACTTCGTCGAGGTTAGGCTCGATACTTATCGAGTACATGGGGTCGGTTGTACTCATACTACAATTCTACACTTCTTGTGCAGATCCCGACGTTGGTTCTAGGGGCGCATAGAGGAGATAACTCAGATCTGACAGGTGCATGAGGCTTGAGGTAGAGCTTCTTGGCGTCTGCAGTCCCTGGAGTCCTCTTCTGCTTCATTTTACTATTTACTTTGATTCAAATAGTTATATTTTATTTCAGCTGTATTTGTAGCATTCTAGTTGCTCATGTCCTCGTCACTCCGGAATTTTTGGGGTTAGTACAAACCATGTTATTTATGGATTTATCATACGAATTTAAGAGTTTACCAACCGTAATTTTTTACTATTCTGTTTTATATTATTAAAATTGTCTAATTTTATAGTTGGCATCGACTTTCCTAGCAAGTGGATGTTAGGCGTCACGACCCTCTGGTTGGGATTCCGGGTCATGACAATTGGTATTAGATCACTCGGTTGCCTCGATCTTACGAGTCATGAACAAGATTATTAGAATCTGGCGGATCAGTTCAGAGATGTCTGTACTTATCTTCTCGAGGCTATAAGGCTCTAGGAAAATTTCACTTCTTTCTTTCTCTATCGTACGATTCTATTATATCTTTGAGTTTGAATCATTCTATTCTTATTCTATCATAGATGGCGAGGACACGCACAACATCCATAGCTAAGCGGGATCCGGAGCCCCAGGTTGCAGCCACTACCAGGGGTAGTGGCCGGGCCGGGGCCGAGGGAGAGCCAGAGCTCATCCTAGAGCACGTGTAGTAACACCTATTGCAGAGCTTTAGATTGAGCAAGAGGAAGAGATCTCTGTTCCGGCCGTGCCAGTTAGACCAGCTCAGGTCCTAGAGGAGTTCATTGCCACTCCCATACTTCAGGATGCCCTAGTCTGCCTGATCGATCTCATGGAGAGCGTGGATGAGGACAGTGCATTTCCTATAGCACCAGCCATCTCTCAGGATGGGGGAGAAGCTCAGACTCCCGCTACTCACACCCTAGAGAATGTGGCTCATGGATATCAGACCCCGGTAGTTCCAACACTTAGAGCAGTTCAGCCTATCATTGCTACAAAGCCCAATGATGGACCCGCTATGTCGATAAAGGAGTTAAAAAGGTTGGACAGATTCATCAAGCTATTTCCTATTCATTTTGGTGGTACATTTTATGAGGACCCACAAGATTTATTAGACCCTTGCCATGAGGTGTTGTGCAATATGGGTATAGTGGAGTCCAACGAAGTTGACTTTGTAGTGTTTCAGATGGCTGGTTCTGCCAAGAGGTGGTGGCAGGAGTATGTTCAGGGTAGGTCAGCATGTTCACCTTCTCTCACTTGGGCTCAATTCTTGCAGCTATTCTTGGAGAAGTTCATCCCTTTTACTTAGGGAGAGGATCTACGTAGCCATTTTAAGCGCCTCTAGCAGGTTAGTATGACTGTTAGCCAGTACAAGACCAAGTTAGTGGATCTATCACGTCATGGAGCTATCCCGGTCCCTACCGAGAGGGAGAGAGTGAGGAGGTTTATGCCTTACTTATAGTATCAGGTTGCAGATGGATATAGAGAATGAGGATGATATTTTCTTTACATGGGTTGTAGAGATTGCTAGGCAGATTGAGAGGATTAGTAGCCATGGCAGAGAGGCAACATCTGAGAAGCGGCCTCGTCATTTTGATGGTTTCAGTGGTGCCTCGTTTGGAGGTAAGGGTTCATTTAGCAGAAGCCATCCTAATAGGCCGGTCCAGTCAGCATTGTAGGTAGATGGTTCTTCAGGTGGTCACAGTGCGTATTAGTCTCGTTACAAGAAGCCGTATTCAGTGCACCTTCAACTTTAATTAGTGCACCACCACTACAGAGTTACTATGGTGATTATTCGGGTCATCAGGGATCATCTCAGACTCAGTAGTTGCTCTAGCCACAAGGTTGCTTTGAGTGCAGTGACGCAGGTCATATAAGGAAGTACTGTCCTAGATTAAGGAGCAACAAACCACAATAGGTTCTTCAGGTGGTCACAATGCGTATTAGTCTCGTTACAAGCAGCCAGTATTCAGTGCACCTTCAGCTTATATTAGTGCACCACCACTACAAAGTTACTATGGTGATTATTCGGTTCATCAGGGATCATCTCAGACTCAGTAGTTGCGCTAGCCACAAGGTTGCTTTGAGTGCATTGACGCAGGTCATATAAGGAAGTACTGTCCTAGATTAAGGAGAAACAAGCCACAATAGGGTAATCGTACCATGATTCCTACAATGGTCACTCCACCACCCGCTCAGCCAGCTAGATGCAGGGGTTAGGAAACCTGTGGTGGTGGTCAGGCCATTAAATGTGAAGTCCATCTAGTTAGAGGTTGTCCGAGAGGTGGAGGTCATAGTGGTGGGGATTTGCCCCATTTTTATACATTCCCAGCTAGACCTGATATAGAGTCGTCTAATACGGTCATCACAGGTATTGTTCCAGTTTGCCACAGAGATGCATCAGTTTTATTTTATTCGGGATCCACTTATTTGTATGTGTCATCCTATATTGCTTCATATTTGGATATGTCTCATGATTCTTTGAGTGCTCTTGATTATGTGTCTACGCATGTTGGGGATTCTATTATTGTGGATCAGGTATATCGTGCTTGTTTGGTCGCCATCAGGAGCTATGAGACTAAGATTAGCCTTTTATTACTTGATATGGTAGATTTTGATGTGATCATGGGCATGGATTGGTTGTCACCTAATCATGCTATTTTAGATTGTCACGCCAAGACTATGATGATAACCATGCCGGGGTTGTCTAGATTAGAGTGGAGAGGAACTTTTGGTCACCTGACTAGTAAGGTCATTTATTATGTGAAGGCTCGGTGTATGGTCGAGAAAGGGTGTCTAGCGTATTTGGCCTATATTTGTGATTATAGTGCGGAGGTTCCTTCCATGTATTAGGTTCCAGTTGTGCGTGAGTCCCAAAGGTGTTTCCTACAGATTTGCTGGGGATGCCACCCGATAGAGATATCGACTTATGAATTGACTTTGTTTTGGGGACTCAAACCATTTCTATACCACCATATCGTATGGCCCAGTTGAGTTGATAGAATTGAAGAAATAGTTGCAGGATTTTCTAGATAAGGGATTCATTAGACCTAGTGTCTCACTTTGGGGTGCGCTGGTGTTATTTGTAAAAAAAAAGGACGGATAGATAAGGATGTGCATAGATTATTGGCAGTTGAACAAGGTCAGTATCAAGAACAAATATCCATTTCCGAGGATTGGTGACTTATTTGATCAGCTTTAGGGTGCCAAGGTGTTTTTCAAGATTGATTTGAGGTCTAGCTACCATCAGGTGAAGATTAGGGCATCAGATGTCCTTAAGACATCTTCTGGGACTCAGTATGGAAACTACGAGTTCTTGTCGAACTTGAAAGCATGCCTACCTTCCTATGTTGAAATTACTGTAATTGAACTATAACTGCGAAGCTCGTCACTACTTTTAGCCCTTTATTTAGTCTTGTTACTTACTGAGTTGGTTGTACTCACGCTACACCCTGCACTTCGTGTGCAAATCCAGATGTTTTCGAACACGGTAGGTGTTGATTTCATTGCGCAGCTCGATCACTGGAGACCCCAAGGTAGCTGCCCGACGTTCGCAGACCTTGTCTCTCCTTCCCTATCGTTCCGCTTATTGTTTTTTGTTTCAGACGTTTTAGACTATCGTAGATAGTATTTTCCAGACTTGTGATGTATAGATACTCATGTACTCTGCAACACCCCGATTTTTGGGAACTTTCGCGTTGAGTTTTGGGTTTCCATCCTAATTATGAGAACTTTTATTATTTAAACCGCTTTAACTCATTTTCTATTAGAAGTGTTGGAAATATTTTGTAATGTCTGCTTGTGTAGTACCACGTTAGTCCCCATCACGACATGTTAGGATTTTGGGTTGTGACAAGTTGGTAGCAGAACCTAGGTTACATAGGTCTCACGAGTCATGAGCAGGTTTAGTAGAGTCTTGCGGATCGGTGCAGAGACGTCTGTACTTATCTTCGAGAGGCTGCCTAACCCTTAAGAAACTTCACATTCTTGTACTCTTGTCGTGCGTATTTGTTGATTTCGGTAACTAAACTTCTGTTATTCTATTCTCTCACAGATGGTGAAGACACGTGCTATCGGATAAGATGGACAACAACCAGTACCACCAGTTAGGGCCGCGAGAGGCCGAGGTCGTGGCAGCGGAAATATGGGCAGAGATGCAGCTTGTACAACAACTAGGGCAGCACCTACAAATCTGCCAATTGCCCCAGTTCAGGAGCAGGTTCCAGTTGTGGATGAGCTCAGGCACCAGATGTGCCCGTTGTGATTCTAGGCCTTCAGGAAGTTTTGGCTCAGAATTTGACTGTGTGCACCAGCCTTGCTCAAGCGGTCTCTATTTTGGCCGCAACATCCACTTCTCAGGCTGGTGGAGGTACTCAGACTCCCGTTGCCCGTACTCCAGAGCATGTGATGCATCGGGGGTACAACCAACCCAACCGGTTGCAGTTATTCAGGCCCAAGTGGTCCCCGTTATGACTGTTGATGGGTAGAGGAGGCTAGGGAGATTTGGGAAGTTTCAGCCTCCATCATTTAGCGGGGCTGAGTCAAAGATGCTCAGGGCTTCTTGGATAAGTTCCAGTGGATTCATCGCGCGACGGGTATTTGGGAGACCAATGGGGTCTCGTTCACTACCTTTTAGTTTAGTGGGGTTGCCTTCAGATGGTAGGAGGCTTATGAGAGGTGCAGGTCGGTCGGTGCAACACCACTTTCATTGCAGGAGTTCTCCATTCTATTCTGGAGAAGTTTGTGCTGCAGTCCGTAGGGAGGAGCATCACAGATAGTTTGAGTAGCTATGTTAGGAGGGCATGTCTGTGACCTAGTACGAGATGAGATTTTCAGAGTTGTCTCATCACGCAGTTTGATTCGTTTCCATTGATAGGGAGAGGATTAAGAGGTTCATTGATGGCCTCACATATCATTTGCAGTTGCTTATGACTCGGGAGAGGGTGTCTGGTGCTACTTTTGGTGAGGTGCTTGACATTGCTCAACAAATAGATATGGTACGTAGCCAGGAGCGTGGAGAAAGGGAGGTCAAGAGGCCTCATGGATCAGGTGGTTTTAGCAGTGTTCTTTCTAGGGGTCAGCTCTACGACAACAAGGGTCGTCCTTATAGGCACGCTTAGACGGCTCGTCCAGTTCACTGTGGTGCATCATCCAACCATGGTTCATACAGTTCTCATCAGGGTCAATCATCTCTCAGCTCCCTTCCAGCTCAGAGTTCGTCCCATTCTCCATCGGTTCAGGGTTCATCTATGCCGAGTCCTTCTAGTGGTTATCCCGATGCTCAGGGCTTCCTTGAGTCCCCACCACCAGCACCGGGGAGTTACTTTGAGTGCGGGGAGTTTGGGCATATATGGAGGCAGTGTTCTTGTCGCCTAAGAGGTCTAGTGTAGCAGAGGAGTCAGGCTGCGACTTTCGCACCCGCCCAGCCAGCTAGGGTAGGTCTAGGTAGTTAGAGGTTGCTCTAGAAGGGGAGGCCGATCAGATGGAGATCAGGCCCGATTCTATGCTATTCCTTCCATGCCAGATGGTTTTGCTTCAGATGCAGTGATCACATGTATTGTCTCAGTATGCCACAGGGATGCTTTTGTATTATTTGGCCCCGGTTCCACTTATTCTTATGTATTATCGTATTTTTCTCATTATCTGGATATGCCCCGTGAGTCCTTAGTTATATTTGTTCATGTATCTACGCTAGTTGGCGATACTATTATTGTCGACCGTGTATATCGGTAGTGTGTAGTCACTATTGGGGATTGGAGACTAAAGTTGATATCTTATTGCTTAGTATGGTTGATTTCGACGTGATCTTGGGTATGGATTGGTTGTCTCCATGTCATGTTATTCTATATTGTCACACTAAGTGTTACAACCCATATTCACGTATGTTGTCTCATGCCATAAGTTAATCGACGTAAACATGAGAAGATATTATCTTTGAGATGATAAGAAGTTAATCCTATTGATCTTAAATGATACAAGAGTGTATAAGGGTGATTAACACGTATTAGAAGTTAAACGAATATAGGATGTTGTAACTCGTATTTTTGGGTAAACCTAGGGGTGCTTGATATTCTCAAGAGGTCGTGTTTTAAGGTATTTGAATCATATAATATCTGTATCATAGTCTTGAATTCAAACGAGTTATGAAACAAAAGTCGACAAGAGTTATCGCAACTTAGGTTCACAGTTTTACTTAAACTTTAGGTCAAATGTTATTAAGCTTTTATCCCAATCTACTTGGAATTACAGGGTGATCTAGCCATCAAATTGAATATGTATGAGTCTAGTTTCCAACTCATTAAACCATTTATCAATACGACATCGGAGTAAAGGGATATAGACATTTTTGCGAGACTGCACAAGCTGCTAAGTGACAAGTAGGTGGGTCACCTACTTGGTTAAATGATAGCCCAAAAAGAGGCAATTTCGGGTCAGACAAAGAGCCCATTAAAAGGATTATCCCCTGAAATATATCCCTCATTATATTTCACAAATAACCAGACCTAAACCCCTGTAAACTTCCTCCCAAAAATTATCCACAAACCCTAATTGATTTTCCCTCTCTTTCAAGTTCAAATTGGGGGTAAACCCTAGAGTTTGAAGAACCAAGATAAGGGCTGAGTTATCCAAAAGGTAAGGTGAGTTTACTGCTATCTTTCATCCATTTTTTTTGCTTTAAATTCATGGTAATTCGTTTTATACTTGTAAGAACTCACGGGACGGTGATCGGAAGCCGTGAGTTCGAGTTATTCACTTGTAGCGGACTGTTTTGCGGACTGTTTTGTGTTGATGTTGGGATGCGTGTTTTACTAATGTATTGTGGATTTTTGGAGGAGGAAGGGTGTGGAGAAACACCATATAGATGTAGGGTTTTGGTCTGGTCGTTCGTTGTAACATTTCCGGGTCGTTTGACATGACTACGGTGGTCGTCTTATGTATGAAGTTATTAGGTTGTGTGTGGACT